>RJWT010016115.1:0-20046 GCA_004365215.1 Cuniculus paca | reverse complement strand
ACCTGAGGGCATGAGCAGTTATTTTGAAGGTGACAAGAGGCATTATGGTAGCCATTATTGATTTCCTTTAATCTTGTTATGAGGTCTTGTATCATGTTCATTATTTTGTTTTGATTGACTATTCTATTCTATTTTGTTTTGTTTGTTTTTATTATGTTTGATGATATAAACAGCTACTTTGAAGATAACAAGATACATTGCAGTAGCCATTGTAGTATTTCAACTGCCTTGTTTTGAAGTCCTGTATTGCTTTCATTGTTTTGTATTGATTGGTTTTATTCTGTTCTGTTGTGTTTGATCTTATTATTCCTTATGGTATGGGAAGTTATTTTGAAAATAGCTAGGGGCAACATGGTAATCATTGTTGGTCTATTTTTGTTTTGTCTTGATGTCTTTTATGACATTCTTTGCTTTGTTTTGATTGAACGTTCTGTTTTACTTTGTATTTGTTTTATTCTCTTCAAAATAAAAAAAATTTAAAAAAAAGAAATAAATAATACTGAAACATTGTTACCTAGAGATGTGTTTTTAAAAATTTAGTAGTCTGTCTTTGTGCATGCGTAGTTTTACAAAAACAGACTCATGTTTCATTAACTCATCTCATAACTTAAAAATATCTTAATCATCTTTTTATGTCAATATGTATACATCTATGCCACAGATTTTTGCTAACTTCCTAGTATTCTATTTTCTGGCTGTACTCAAATTTTATTAACTATTTTTCAACTAATAAAGTTAAAAGTTGTCTCCAGTTTCCCAGTGTTGCTAGCACTGTTTTAATAGCCCTTCTTACACGTACATCTTTAAGGAATTGTTTTTTCCCCTGAGGACGAGCTCTTAAAAGTGGAATTACTGGGCCAAGGGGCAGGTATGTTTCAAGGCTTTGGTTCATGTTGTTAATTGGTCTATCCCAGAAATGCCTTCCCAGTTTATTCATTCACTGAGAACTCAAAAACATTACTTCCGATAACTGGCACAGTACACCTTACTCAGGTGTGAACTTGTGATCCTCCTCACTCAGCCTTCCAGAGTGCTGGGATTATAGGTGTAAGCAGCCATGCCTGGCCTGGTGCCCACTTCTTGATCTCAGTTCCATTTCCAGTCATTTGTGATTCCACAGAAGAGTCTTTGTAGTATAGCAAGTCTGTCTCACTAAGCTAAGCTCTGCTTGTCTGGGTCTGGGGCCTTTTTTCCTGACACGATCCCTCTACAGATCCTTGGCAACTACTGTCTCAAACAAGAGCATCCTCATGTGTGATTAAAATGATTTCTTGTTTGAAGTTCTAAACAGGCATAGACCCACTATGTGGATAGAATTGCAGCTCATCCTTGCAGATTTTTAATTACCTTCTGTGTGTGTAGACTTGGGATTTTTGTTGAAGGCTCCTCATACCTACATTGTACTCCACCTGTTTGTTGCAAGAAGCATTTGTCCACGGCCATCCCCTTACAGCATCTGGCTTCCATTGAATTGGCAGTTTCCTGATTTCTGGGTTCAGCCCATCAACAGATATGTAGATGGCTGCTCTCTTCTTCCATCTCCTTCTGCCCAGTCTCCTGCTCCTGCTCTGTGGGATCTTTTCCTCAAATAAATTCTGTGCAAGCCCCTATCTCAGGTTCTGCTTTCTTGGAGAACCAAGACTGAGCCACTACCCAGCATAAAGATGTGGGATGAAGAGAAGCTGTTTTAATTATCAGCAAATGTTTTCCTCTCAGCTCACCACTCGACATAAGATGTGCCAAGTAGCTCTTCTTAAAGCTCTTATTAAGATGGCGGGTGTTCTAGAATTAAGTCCCCAAGTCTCCAATGGGAATGCCAGTGAAGACAAAACCAAACGTTTTAATTCGGTTTTGAGAAAATAGAAGGGGGAAGATAATACTAAAAATTATTCCAATGGTCCTATACTAAAAAACCATTTTTGGTCCTAGAATATCTGACAAATGTCATCATTACCTGTACATAAATAATGGCTGATTTTAAATTAGCTGCCTTAGCTAAGTAATTTTGAATCGTGTTTACAAATGTTCACAAAATACTGAATGTCTTTTTAAGAAACCAACATTTTATTGAATGTTTTTATTGTAACCTTATTTCAAGCACTTTGAAAGAAATAGAAGATTTTTCTTTTTGTAAGGACAAAGACATTTGGTCTTGAACTAAAAGACATCAAAATAGACTGAAAAGTACAAATAAAAATGTCTATGCCCTCAAAAAGTTTTCACTCTGTCAATCTGAAAAGCAAGAATCTTTCTACCAACAAAACAGCTTAAGTTTCTATGATAATTTTTACTGACTCTAATATCCAAGGAGTAGGAAGAGAAAAAAGTAGGTCGGTGTCCTCATGACCATCTTTGTTCTGTTATGCGATTATTTTTTGAAGTCCTAGATTAAATTAGGACTCCAGATAAGACTTAATCACTCTAGAAAATTCTTTTTTTTTTCCTCCAGGCTTAATGCTATTCTTTTACTACATGCCAACTGTAATCCCTGTTAGATATATGAAAACCCTTTTAATCAAAAACCTTCATGGAAACGTCCAGAGTCGGCAAATTCTGAGAAACACAAAGCAGATAAGTGGTTCCCTGCAGCTGGGAGAATGAGCAGGAGTGAGTCTTAATGGGTACAAGGTTTTCTTGTGGGGTGACGAAACATTCTGGAATTAGACATTGGTGATGATTACACAACTTGCAGTTATATTAAAAACCACCAAGTTTACATTTCAAGAAGGTTTATTTATTATATGTGAACTGTTATCGTAATACAAAATAAAACCTAAAAACAAAAAATGTATCCTAGAAATTTTTGAGACTTCGCCCTGGGAAAATATTTTAGCAGTAGGAAGCAGCCACCTGCCCTTCCTCATGGTCTTGGTGGAGTCCCGAACCCTCTTGCTGTGTTGAGCTACAGGAGGGCAGGGCATCCCATCAGCCCCGGATCTGGAGCTTAACCCCTGCAGTCCCACGCGGTTGGACGGTTCTACTGTACACAGCCCATTCTATCAGTTCGACTCCTAGGAAATTGAACTGCATCATTCCTTTGATGGGGGACTGTCGATTTAGTGCTGTCGCAAGGGGCAGGACTGAAAGAGGACAGCTGTAACAATCCTGGAGACCCAGTCCCTCCCGGAAGCTTCTGAGGCCCAGAGCTGCTGTTCATATACAGTAGAGGAGTCGTGGAGCCTGGCTTTTTATTCACGAGAAAAAAAGCCATCCCTATTGGCAGCTGAAGAGACAGCTCCTCTGGGGACCAATTATTCTATTTTGTGCTGTACAAACTGCATGAGGCTGCCTGTGAGCCCCCGGGAGCCGCTCTACTGGGTTTCCCTCTCGGAGGCCAGGCCGGGGCTCTAGACAGGAGTTGTTCTTCATGTCAAAACTCCTGCTAATGACACAATTAAGTAACTGGGGACCACAGAGAAGCTCTTAATTAGGTAAATACTGCTTTCTGAGAAATGATTGCCTGGTTTTAGGCAAGCCATTGCTGTCAGATCGCTGGAAGATACATGCTCTGTGGATAAATGAAGGAGCGTTTTGAGGACCCAATTTCCCAGATTATTTCTCCTTATTTAACAGTAGAGAATACTTATCATTTTATTAGAAATAACACAGGGTGCTTCATTTTAAGAATTAATGTCCTTCAGGTTAGCGAAAGGAAATGAACTGTAAAGGAAGAAAAGAATAGCTAAACATTATCCGGGTTGCCAAATAATTTGATTGTACCTGACAGTCTTTTGCAATCTCTAAATCATTAGCCAAATAAAATCTACCCAAATTTACATTCATTTCTTGTCCAGAACCTCTCCACCCTCCTGCTTTCACAAAGGATCATTTTAATATTTTTTCCCCTAATCATCCTGCTTCAAGTTATTTTTAAGATCAGATTTTATTTAAGAGCGATTGAAGGTATGCTTTGATGTTATTTCCATCATCTATTTGCTATCTTTTTTGAGCTCTGTGTTAGTGAAGGCAAGAAAGTAGTAATACACTGGTAGATTAGAGTCAGGATAGAAGGTCATCCTTAATTCGGCAAAGTAGAACTCACCTACTCTTCCTTTCTTTCCCACTGTTTGGATTTTGGTGTCGTTTTATATATTCTTCACATGGAAATCACTTGTCTCACTTTAAGGAACTGATCCATGTGCTCTGAGACCTTCACTGGTTTTCGCTGCTGCTTTATTTTCTTTGATTAAAAGAAAAAGACTGGAAGTTTCACTAATTTGTCTTTTCACAGGACAAAATGACAAGCCAAAGAATTTTACTCCCAATTATTCATTGATCCAATTATTTGTTACTCATAAATATTTATTGCTATATATAATACTGTGGTTTGAATGTGTTCACCAAATCACTTGTGTTAGAAACTTAATCCCAATGCAACAGTGTTGGGAGGTAGAATGTTTAAGAGATGATTAAGTCACAAGGGCTCTGTCCTCACTAATAAACTAATGCTATTATCATCAGAATGGGCTTGGCGGGAGTTCAGTGTTTTCTCACCATCTCTCTCTCTCTGTCACGGTCTCTGTCTGTCTTCGCTGTCTCCCTCTGTCTCTCTGTCTCTCTCTCTCTCTCTCTGTGCCCTATCTCTTCTCTTTCTTCTCTCTTCTCTCTTGCCCCTGTCCCTTCAGTTATGGGATGATGCAATAAGAGGGCCCTCTCCAAATGCAAGTTCCTCAACTTTGGCCATCCCAACCTCAGAACTGTAAGAAATAAATCTCTGTCCTTTATAAATTACAGAGTCTTGGCTATTTTGTTATAGCACATAAAACAGACTAAGACATATAATAATATAGGAACAACATGTATGTCCATTTTTATCCTTTCTTATACTTGTTTTGTTCTAGTACTGAGTTAACTAAATTGGTCCTAAATTTAAAGTTCAAACTGTTATATAAGAGAAGTCATCTTAATCGGATTGCTCCTAGATAGGAAAATTATGTAGTAAGACCATATTAGCAGTAAAGATATCAGATTGGTCACTTTATCACGGCTTTCAATGTGTCAGTCTCACTAGCAGGGAGGTATTTGTTCTTCATTCTAGTTATTTGTATTTTTGTTTACCTGATTGCCCATCTTTAAATTTAAGAGTATTGGGGGATGACAAAGTAATCTTTCTCTCTGTGTCCCATTGGCCTGTGGTCTTTATTACATATGCCTTCTGATGTCCTTGACATCTGGCCAACTCCAGCAGATCCTCTCTCCATCCCCACATCTTCTGGGTCAACCACAGTGGTTGCAATTTTCTTCTACATCCACTGTGACTCAACCAATGCCATCCTCATTCACAGTCCATCACCTGCAAGTCCTTCCTCCTTTCCTGCCGTTCGTGCTCTTCTTCTCCATCCAGTGAGGCCTCCCAACTCTTTCTGCCTGCTCATTTTTTCCCACTTGATGCTCCCAAGCCCTGCTCAGCTGAAATCCTTCAGCCAGGCATTTGAACTCTACTATCACACTCGCCCAGGGAAATCTTGGCTTCCTTTGACCTACTTTAGATGCTGCAGAGCCAGCCACATTGCTAGGTCACTGCCTGCTTTTCTGTTCTCGATTATAGGTTTTAGAATCAGTGAGGAAGGTCTTAGATATTTGAAGACCTGAACTTTGTATGGTGCAACTTTGCTTCCCATTCATATTTATTTTATTCTTTTGGGCTGAAGAGCCTGGGACGCTCCCACAGAAGCTGTAACGTGTCTTTCATGTCTTTCTCCTTGGGAAACCCCCATTCTTCATACTACCTCTTGCCTTTGGCTCATCTAGCAAATGCTTTTTTTAACCATCTTTTTCTTGATTTGGTGTCAGTAAGGTTTAGATCAAGAATGACCCCCAAATGCTTCATGTGCTGAGGCTGGGCTTTTGTTAGGTGATGGGACCTTGGGGTTGTTGTACTCATCAATGTGTTCATCCATTTATGAGTTCAGTGACTGTGTGTGCTGACTGTGCTGCTGGAAGGTAGGACCTGACTGGGTCCCTGGGATCAGGACCTGGAAAGGTTTATCTCCCTCCTGGCTCCTCTCTTCTCTCTCTCTCTCTGTTTCCTGACTTCCATGAGATAAGCAGCTCTCCTCTACTGTGCCCTTCTTTCATGCTTATTTTGCCCTGGAGCAGACCCACCATGGACTAAAACTATGTGCCAAAATAAGCCTCTCCTCCTTAAAGTTATGGAGGTCAGGTATCATGTCTCAGCAATAAGCAAAGTGACTAAGACAGTGTTACAGTGTTTCTCATTCCCAGGCTTTGATTTGTAACTTTGCTGTATGCTTATCCTGAAATACAACAAAATAGATAGATAGACAGACAGACAGACAGACAGACAGACAGATAGATAGATAGATAAATGTCAGATAGATAGATGTCAGATATATAGATGTCAGATAGACAGATTGATGTCAGATAGATAGATAAACATCAGATAGATGGATAGATAGATAGATAGATAGGTAGATAGATAGATAGATATGCTGCCAAAATTTTATACACACTTCAGGTAAAGAAAAACTTGTATAAATACTTTAATACTATTGACACACTATGAGATTGATACAAGTTACTGCTGATCTCTACAATTACAAGAGGTGCTCAGAGTGGTAGCCATTTGCTTCCAGACGTTTATCACAACACTTAACTACTGCTTGGGTAACCTCAGTCGCCAAGATTATTACACATGCATTTTCAATATCTTCTGTAAGGACCATCAGTATAGTGAATTTTCTACAATGTACGACATTTTGTAGGGTCCCCCACGGGAGAGTAACACCAACTGTTTGAAAAACATCATACTGCTTTTCTTTTCCTGAAGTGTGTATATATTTTTGGTAGACTTTGTATATTTCAATTAAGTGGTATCTTACCTATATTTCCTTGTACATATTGTTATTTTCATTCCACACTTTGTAGTTTGAGATTTATCTATACAGATACACACATTTTGCACTTGAGCTGTATTTCATCATTTTTGTGTACATATCCATAGACAAACATAACAAATACATGCATGAATTGCACTTATAATCTATTTTCCTGGTGTTATAAATTTAGATTTTTTTTAAAGTTCGTAATCTTTTCGCTATGTATATTCTTGCTATTGCCCTCTTGTGAACATATATAATGATTATTCCTGGGAAGAAATGTGGAGTAGAATTGCTGGGTTATTTGAATGAATGAATGAATGAATGAATGAATGAATGAATGAAAATGACACTTTCATTGTCATCTTGATCAGTGGAACCTTTCTGGAAACATAGAGTCACTGCATGGTAATTAAAAAAGACAAAGAGGAAGTAATATGTCATGATCTCATAATTATGGTGGGACACAAAATACAAATCTCAACATACGTGTGGTAACCACTACCCATAGTGGCAGGTTGAAAGATCTGGATTTCCAATTCTGGTATTCTCCATTTGAAACTCTGCTGATGCATCAGATTCTTAAAATGCCTTTGCCCATCTCTGTCTTTTCTTAGTTTAAAAAAAGAGGGCAGTATTCCTTATTAACCTGACCAGCAAAACCTTGGCCGAATAATTCCAGAAGACATGTGTGACTCTCACGATTGGGGTCTAACATAGTCTAAATTAACCTGCTGTGACAG
This sequence comes from Cuniculus paca, assembly GCA_004365215.1. Taxonomy (NCBI): domain Eukaryota; kingdom Metazoa; phylum Chordata; class Mammalia; order Rodentia; family Cuniculidae; genus Cuniculus; species Cuniculus paca. The sequence continues at coordinate 12,464 of RJWT010016115.1, read as the reverse complement.
TTTGCAAATTCCTTTCTCTCCCCTGAGCAGTTTTTTCTTGTACTCAAGTACAGTGACTAACAACTGTGCGATGGTTCTGAAACCAAAACCACAATTGCAGGGCTCAAATTTAGGCCACTGCCTTGTGTTGCCTGTTTAGAGAAAATGTGGTTAAATCAACAGTCACTTCGACTGCTGGTGTTTCTGATGTTTTGAATTAAAAATAAATGTCACTTTTTCTTCTCCAATAAAATTAATTTGCCATTGACATAGGAGTTAATGGCGCATTCATCGAGATATTTCCACTGTCATCATAAATTGAACATCAGAACCCAAATGCCTCATGAAACAGTAATTTGCCAATGTTTAGTACTTACTCTATTTCAGGACTTCAAGTGAGTATAAAGAAACCTTTGCTACTTTTATTTTATCTTTAAAATTAAATTTATTGGTACAATTTAGGTAAAGATAATGGTCACATTCATCACAGGAAATTTGTGCCTGTACATGATATATCTTGATTCCTCTTTTAGTCCCATTCCTCTATTGTCCCTTCTACCCCTCTTTCCCTCCTTATTTATAAAAGCTCTGTTTCCATTTTATGACTATTTTCTCATTTTTTCTTTTCTCTCTCTTCCTTTTTTCCCCCTCACTCCTCCCTTGTTCCCCTTTCCTTTTGAACAATTTCTTCCTATTTCACAATATCTAATATATTTTAGTCCTTATTTACACTTTTGGTTTCTCACACCAGAGACAAAATGCAGTATTGATTCATGTGTGTCTGATTTATTTCACTTGAGTATGGTCTCAAGGTGCATCCATTTACTTAGAAATGTCCCAAACTGTTCCTTCTTTATTGCAGAGTAATACTCCATTGTATTAAAAAAAAGGAAAATAAAAAACCACATCTTCTTTATCTGTATATTGGTCAAGGGGCATTTGGACTATTTCCAAGATTTTGCCATTATAAACTGTGCTGTTCTAAACATGGACATGCATATATCACTGTGGTATGCTTTTAATTCTTTCAGGAAATTAATAGAAGAGGAATAGCTCGGTCAAATGGGGCCTCTAGTCCTAGTTTTTTGAGGAATCTCCACACTGATTTCCACAGTTCTTGCACCAATCTACAGTCCCACGAACAGTGAAGAAGGGTTTCTTTTTCCCCACAGCCCCTCCAGCATTTGCTATTGGTTGCTTTCTTGATAATAGCCCCTCTTTCTGGGGTGAGATGGAATATCACTGGTGTTTTAATTTGCATCTTTCAAATGACCAGTGACATTAAACATTTTTTCCTATACGTATTTGCTGTTTACACTTCTTCACCTGAGAAGTGTGTATTCATCTCAAATGCCCATTTTTTAAATTTGGGAAGTCTGATTTTTTTTTCCAGTTATTTGTATGTTCTAGATATTCATCCTTTGTCTCAAGAACAACTGACTAAATGTTTTTCTACTCTGTAGATTGTCACTTCACTGTTAGTGATTTCTTTTGCTGTGCAAAAGCGTTTTAATAAGGTGAGATCCCAGTAGTTGATTCTTTGTAATATTTCCCATATGATCTGGGTTTTGTTCATGATATCTTTACCTACACCTATGTCTTCCAGAGGTCTACCTATTCTCTCTTCCAGAGGATTTAGTGTTTCTGTTTTACTATTTAGATCTTGATCCATTTTGACTTTAGTTTAGTGAATGGTGACAGACATGGATCTAGGTTCAGTCTTCTGCATGTGGAAAGTCTGGATTAAAGAAGTTATCTTTCTCCCAGTGGATGCGTTCGGCCCTTTTGTCAAGATAAGGTAGTTGAGTGTGTTTGGAGTTGTTCCTGAGTCTTCTCATCTGTTCCACTGATCCTCGAGTCTGTTTTTCGCTGGTACCATGCTGTTTTTAACAGAAGCTCTGTAGTATAATTTTAACTCAGGGACTGTGATGTGTCCTGCCTTGCCATGGTTGCCCAGAGTTTTTTTCTTCTTTCTTGCTTTTCTAGGCCTTTTATGGTTACAAATGAATTTTAGGAAGGTTTCCTCTAGTTTTGTGAAGTATGCTAATGGTATTTTGATTGGAATTGCATTATATTGCATAACAATTTTGGGAGTATAGCCATTTTCACTATGTTGGTTCTTCCTACCCAAGAGCAAGGAATATCTTTCCATTTTCTAGTATCCTTTTTGATCACCTTTTTCAGACTTCTGTAGTTTTCAGTGTAAATATCTTTTACTTCCTTTGCTAGATCAATCCCTAAGTATTTCATTTTTTTGATGCAATTGTAAAAGGTGTGGTTTCCCTGATTTCTGTCTCATGAGTTTGATATTTGTGTGCAGGAATGCTATTGATTTTTGAGTTTGGTTATTAAATCTACAAATCTTTTAGTGGAGTTTTTGGTGGCTTCTATGTAGAATACAATGTCATCTGTGAATAATGATAATTTAACTTCTTCCTTTTCTATCTTTATTCCTTTTATTTCTTTCTTTTATCTAATTGCGCTGGCTAATGTTTCCAGAACTATATTGGATAGGAGTGGTGATAATGGACATCCTGGTCTTATTTGGATTTTAGAGTGATTTTTTTCAGTTTTCGACCATTTAATATGATGTTGGCTGTTGGTTTACTATGGATGGTTTTTATCAGATTGAAATAAAGACCATCTATTCCAATTTTTATAGGGTTTTTCAAATGCTCTTTCTGCATCTATTGAGATGATTATATGATTTTTGTCTTTGGGTCTGTTGATTTGGTGTATTACATTTATTGATTTACATGTGTTGAAGCATTCCTACATCCCTGGGATTAATCCTACTTGGTCATGATATAATTTTCTTGATGATTTGCCAATATCTTATTGAGGATTTTCACATCTATGTTCATTAGAGAGATTGGCCTGTAGTTCTCTTTTTTCATTAGATCCTTCTCTGCTTTTGGTATCAGGGTAATACTTTGCTTCCAGGAATGCATTTGGGAGTACTGCTTCCATTTCAAGTTCATTAAAGAGTTTGAAGAGCAGTGCCATTAGATATTCTCTAAATTTCTTGTAGAATTCAGCAGTGAATCCATCAAGACCTGAGATTTTCTTTGTTGGTAGCTTCTTAATTACATCTTCAATTTCATTGGTTTATATTGGGTTATTTAGAATTTTTGTATCTTCTTGATTCAGCTTTGGTAATTTATATGTATCTAGGAATCCATCTATTTCTTCTGTGCTTTCCCTCTTATTAGCATAAAGATGCTCTAAGTAGTTATTAATGATCTTGATTTCTGAAGGATCTACTGTGATTTCACCCTTTTCATCCCTAATTGCATGGATTTAAGTCTTTTCCTTCCATTTTTTGGTAAGGTTGGCTAAAGGTTTATCAATTAAAATGCTGTTTGTGAAACTGTTTCTTTAATTGGCATAACTATTTGACAGTTTCCATGTATGCTGATGACTTTTTAAACCAAAGAATAAAAGTCCAAATACATTTACATGCTTGGTGGTCTGTGTGTATGGGGCTGGAGTCCTACGTAATAGACAACATTAATTCCTTTTCATCTTGACTATCAATATATATATTAATGGTCACAGCAACATACCAGGGAAAATGCAATGATACAAAGGCTTTCTCTTCCTGAATCTTCTGCAGATGCATAGCTATGTCATTATTCCCACTAAGTACACAAAAATGTTGGGTATGTGTCTTCTCTTCAGAATTTTTCCTGATAAAATCTTCAGAAGAAACTTCTAATCTTCACATGGAGACACAGTTCTTCAAACAACCCAAGCTGTATGCCATGTGTAATGTGGTCTAGATTTGAAATTATAAAGAGTTCCTATATATCCTAGATAGCTCGCCATGAAAAATGAGAGCAATTGATTTGCAAAAAGTAAAAAGAAGTATTTACCGAAGAAGTTTTTCTGTGCATTGAGACATAGAGTGAAACAGTTGAGAAAAGATCTGTACAGGTCACTTTGTATGGGAGTGTTCTATTGATTCTTATTTGATTATGAAGACTAAAGGCACAATCTCTCATGTCAACAGGACTAATTGTGAAACCAAACCAAAATTCGATTTATTCACATTGGGTTCTGGCCAGAAACTCCATTCTTTGTTATTGTGACCTGAAAATCATATATTAATTGTTAGTCAGCATTAGCCTGTCTTTATTCTTTCCATGGGGGCAGATGGTAAAAGAAGTTACATCTCTTGAATAATTAGGGGCAGGTATAACTAAGCCCATTGAAGACCTTATTTGTCTCCTATACAATTAATGATAATTAATTAAATTGAGCCTAGAGTAGATGATAGTGTACACGATGACATTACTTTGGTAGGATCAACCGATGTAAATGCCCACATTACTTTGCATTCTGCTTGCTTGTTTTGTTTGTGAAAGAAAAATCCAGATATTCATACCTACTCCCAGTAGCAAATTTTTCTTAGAAGGTTTAGGCAGTAGCAATACATATTTCTAAGTGTGAAAATGAATGACTGAAAACAACAGAGATGAATTGCACACACACACACACATACACACACAAGCAATTCTGGGTGAATAATATTTCAGTTTTAGCAAAAGTCAGATACAATAGAGGATTATATTAGAAGGATATAAACTAATTAGGAGGGGTTTTGCTTGTATATTAAATTAGCGAGGAAGACTGAATTTTCTTTTATGAATATCATCATGATCCTTTTTAAGAGGTAGCAGACTACAGAAAGATTAACATGTTAAAAATGCTGCATTCACGTAACTCAATGGGAGCTCACTAACCATAATGGAGCTACTTTGAACATCAATGTTGTGTGGGCTGGTATCTTAAATAACCCTGCCTTGGTATGAAGAATTTTGAGGTACAATAATCAGCTACTGGGTATTAATGACTCTGTAGATGTCATCCACTTTGTCACTGCTAAAGAGAAGAAGAAATGGCCCTTTGAAGTGGTCTCTTGGCCCCCTCCCCAGTCTGAAAACAATTGCCTTAATTCAAGAAAATTCCATGGAACCCTCAGATGTGCGGGAGCCCTGACACCAATGTCCTGACCACTTCCTAACTCAGAAAATTGCATTCTGATTATCGATGCTCTCTTCTTATGGCTCTGTTTTAAAGAGATGAATGACTCTGGTTAGAATCTAATTTCCTTTTAGAATTAATGCTGCAAAATTAATGGGCCACCTGGTCACGTTTCAGAGGGTAAATAAATGACCATCCTTGGTGCAGGTCAGGGTCAGTGATGACTCCTCTGTGACTCATAAGCCATGAGTGAACACAAGTGATCAGACCCATGCCTGAGACACCAGCAGTTGTGTGGGGGCAGCAGAAGAAGCTGGGGAAGGTGCACCTCATCTTTTTTCTAATCTAGACAATGGTTGGAATTTCCCAGGAATCTGCAGTGCTGAGCTTGCCATAGGAAGGGCAGCATACCCAGCTCCATGGGCCTCTTCATAGCCTTGGGATGGTATGTGTGTGAGGGTGTCATGCATGTTTGGGTGTGGTACACACACACACACACACACACACACACACACACACACTCCAACATAAGCTTCAGGGTATTTCCCAAAGCCAGCACAGTGCTAGCTCATGGGGTATACTCAGTACATGTCTGTGGATTTAAAAAAGGGACAGAAGGAGAGAGAGATGGAGGGAGAGAGAGAGAGAAGGAAAGAGAGGGGAAAAAGAGAAGGAGGGAGGAAGTTGAGGAACAGGCAATGGAGAAATTAAGAGGAAAAGTGGGGAAAAGGGAAGAGGGTAATTTTCTGACAGAAAAGTTCATTAGGCCTTGATCTTGAAAATCAAGAAAGGAAACAGAGTTTTAAAATCCTAATACTTTGGAAGACAAATGTCCCCAACCCTGAGTCACCCAAAAGTGACTCATGTTCTAAGTCATTGTTACTTACATTCTAAGTCATTGTTAGTTGGCTTCCCATCACCATGACAAAAATACCTGAAAAAGTCTACTTAAAGACCGTATGATTAATTTTGGTTGCTGGCTTCAGAGGTGTCAGTTCATGGTCCTTGTGGTGAAGCAGAACATCATAGTGGAAGGGTGCAGTGCAGGAAAGCATCCCACTTCTCTGGGGGTGGAAAGAAAAGAGAATATGAGAAAGCCACTGGGAACAAAATATCTCCTTCAAGGGCGTGCCCTTAGTGGGTCACTCCCTCAACTATGCCCCACTTCCTCTAACATGTCCCCACTACCTCCTCAACTTTCCATCACCTCCCAATAGCTACAAATTCATCAATGGCTTAATCCACTTATTAGGTTAGGGACCTCAAGATCCACTCACCTCCCAGAGGCCCAGCACTGAATATTGCTGTATTGGGGGTCAATTTTCACCATATGAGCCATTAGGGGCATTCTAGATCCAAATTACTAGTGACCTTCTAAAGCCTGGCATGAGATTCCCTGAGATGTGGAATCCAGGAGTCTATATTTTTAATATAAGGTCCTCAGGTGAATCTAGTGGTTTTCACTGAAGTCCACAGGAATCTTCAGCTAAATTTAGCCTGACTAGCTACCTGCTGGAAAGGGCCACATAGAATGTTGTTCCCTAGATTTGCACGCTTAAGTCAAGAGATATAAGAGCAGCTTGAAAAGCCCCCACCAGCAGAGCTAGCCTGGCATGTCTTCCTTCCACAGCGGTTCTTCTCAATGCCAAGTGTGTGTTGCAGGCTTGAGGCTGCATTCAGAGCAGTTCAATCTATGTCATCTTCCAAAAGACAGTAGCGCCCGATACTTAAAGGCGATGTCTTCAGAGCCAGCCTGCCTATGTTTAAATCCTGACTCCATGTTTAAATCCTATGGCTATTATGATCTGGGACAGCTACTTAACCCTGTGCCTTTGTTTCCTCCCTTGTGAAATGGGATGCAGGTGAGATGCTTATACAATGAAATACTGTGCAATTGAACCTGTGTCTAATGTACATTAATGACTTAATTCACAGTAACTACTTAGTAAGAGCTCCAAACTATGAGCTATTGTATTTCTAATTTCTTGTGTATTCTATGTATAATATCTTATATTTATATAATTCTTATATTAGATATTTTGTAGGAACTTTAGCACAAAACTTGTTGAATATGATGACCCATTTGGCTGTATGAAAAGACAGAGAGATGCCTCCAGGCCCCACCTGAAACAGCACACAGAGATACAACCAGAGCTGGCTGACTGATAGTTTTTATCTTACAACTTCTGGAATTTTTCAGTGAAGAAATAACCCAAGGAACTTTGTAAATCTGCACACCCCCAGGCCCATTTTAGGGAGAGTCTCACTGAATCTATCAAGAGGGAGACCCAACATCTGCTCTTTGAAGCAGAGCCCCAGGTTACATGCTCTAGAGCCCAGGCTTTGGGACATGGCCTTACCCTAGGTGGCAATATGCAGGATGAGCCTGACTCCCTCAGTCATGCTGCCTCCTCCTTCTGATAATGTACAGGTGAAGCCTCAGTGTGAGGTCTACTGCAAAACTCGCAGGTCCTCAGAGCAATGCAGCCTGCCTCCAACCTTCCAGTACGCACCTGCAAGCCTGCTTGTCCACAAGCTCTCCTGCTCCCTTGGCCTGGAAGGATGTGCTTGTGTGGACAAGATCTGGAGAGAGGAGTTTGCTGACTCCATGCCATCCATGCATCAGGGGGCTTGGGAAAGCCATTCCTTCAGCCTTTCTTCTTCCCTTTACCTGTGCCACTTGGCTGGCTTAAGCGTCTTGCACCTTCTTGGAGTTGAATAGTCTACCACAAGCCCTCTGTGTGTCTGTAGTAGGGAAGAGTGAGGTTGCTCCTTGGCTAGTGCATGAGCAAACATACGCGCTCACCTTCTCAAAGGTATTGTGATGACTGTCAGGAGCATCTCCTATTGGATTCCTCTATTCAGAAGAACTGTCCTTGCCCAGAACCACTGTGACACTTGATCGTGGCACATCACGATCATGACCTTTGACTTTTCTTCAGGAAATAGTAGCTACTGATAGGTCATGGATTTTTGCAGATGTAATGCACTGGACACTTTCTCTCCTATATGAAACAATTGTTTTCAGTAGTAATCTTGTAATACAGTTATTTATAAATAAACTAATGGCAATTTAAAAATTCTGTAACATTTCATATAGGAAGCAAGATTTGTACTTACCAAGCAGAATTATTGCACCCAGTAATGTGCCCTGTTTTATTATTTTAAATTTTAAACATGAATACAAACTCCAAATGGGTGTAGACTTAAGGAGTGAAAAAAGAAAAAAAGTAACTCAAATTATATTTCTTTGATTTTGTGATCAGAAGGTATTATCATTTATTTTGAATCTTCTCTTTAAACTCCCAATGTCACAAGGGTTGGAGAAAGGAATTTAATCAGTAATAAACTTCCTCTCAATGCATGAAGCGGAACCTTAGAGGACACGAAGTTACAGATTTCTAGAATTAACTCCCCTGTGGAACCTAGTGCTTATTCAAAGATAAGCCATAAAAAGGTGCTAATTGAAGCTAACATATATATCATCAAAACTCAACAGTAATTGCAGCAGTTGTTTATAACTTGGGTCAGAGGCTGGCAAACTTTTTCTGTAAGGGCCAGATAGTAAATGTTTTATACTTTGTGGCCTCTTTCTGGTCTCCATCACCACCCCAGAACTCTGCCTTTGTGGTGTGAAAGAAAGGTGCTATGGATAGTACATGAATGAGGAAGAGCGGCTGGTTCCAATAAAACTTTATTTACAGCAACAGACAACTGGCTGGATTTAACCTACAGGCTCTAATTTGCCACACCCTGACTTTTTTTGAGGGTGGAGGGTATTTTTATCACTGATATTGTTAAAATTACAGGTTTTTATCAGTTTTGCTGTTTTAAGATTCTTTACAGAAAATGTACCTCCCCCTGTTCCCCAAGTGAGTGTGTACCTGGCCACCTGCCCTTAGTACACTGCGGTCTACATCTCAGTGTGGTGTAGCCTCCTGAGGGGGAACTTGTTGCCCAGTGCATCCTGGTGGCTCCAGGCCTCACCAGCAAATCTTGTCCACTGAGTTCTCTTAATACATCCAAGATAGATTAACTCAAGTGAACTGTAAATTTAAGCCAACTCATACAGTTTTCTACTTTCACATAATTCGGTCTTTGTGCTCTTAGCAGGCTTTTAAAAAAAGTAGAGTATGATGTGGACAGTAGGGAAACATTTATAATTATCTTCCCACCACCAAACAACCATCCCCTGACATTCCACAAAGACATTATTATTTATATAAACAAATACTATTTATTTATATACTCGTGGGTTGACTTCTTTCAACAAATAGATTTAAAATGTCCGTTCTTTCTTCTGCAAGTTTTCATCTCCTCTTCTGCTAGACAGTCTCCCTGCCCACTTTTCTCTTGTTTCTCTTTCGGACTTAAAGCCTTCAGCCCTCCTCCTGCTGCAGGTGTGTCCTGCCCCGTCACACTCCTCTGTAACACCTCCTTATCCACCTCGCAGACAAGTTCTACTAGGCCAGAGCTGCTCATCTTTCTATCTTGTAGTCTTGGCCAGCTGTCAAAAAGCCTCCGGCCATGTCATATCAGGACAGGTGCTGCCAACTCACCCTGTCCTCACCCTCTACCTTCCCCACGCTGGCAGGTGCTGCTTCTCCTAAACCACACCTGTTGGCTTTTTCCATCAGCTTGTTATAATGCCCAAGATGACATTTGTCCTTTGCCTTTAATCTCCCATTTCCTTGAGTCTGTTTATTTTTTTTCCTTGGGTCTATTTCCCCTCATGAACGGTTTCTTTTCGCAGTGAGTGTGTGCGCATGCGTCCTCACATGGGCTTTCCTGAGACCCACTGGGTGAGTTAGAAGCAGGGCTCCAGAGTCCGCGCAATAGCGTAGAATGCCGACTTCTCCTCAGCAGGACGACCTTGAGAAACGGCCTGCGTGAGTGTCAGTTTGAAGATTTTTGTCCCTCTGTCATGAAGTAAGTCCAGGTGGAGAGGCGATGAAGTAACATGGAATCACATGTGCCAAACACCTCACCTGGCACCTGGCACTTAGCAGGAACTCAGTATATGACATATTAATGTCATTTTTAGGGCCATCATGTCTGGTCCTATGGCTTGTGTTTGTACAAAAGCACCTATCTGAGGGATGTGCACTTGGCACCTAAGGGCTGGATTCTGTAACTTACCTGCCCAGGGCAGACTCTTGTGAATTTTATCCTGTCAGACAGTTGTCTTTTGGTCAAATAATTTTCCAGGAGGGGTGGTCTTGGTGACTGATGCTTCTGGGGACTTCCCCACAGATCTCATGACCAGGTTCACCCACAGGTGGCTCCTTTCTGGTCTCCCGGATCTGTTCTTTAAGGTAGTCCCCTCATCGGTGAAGCACAAATCCTACTGGGGGTCCTGGCATGGAGGACACCCCTCTCCCTTCCTCCTGAAGTGGTGAGGTGCTGTCTTCCTGTTCCAGTCAGGCAGATCAGGACATCAATGGTGGCGGCCCTATGCTGGGGACCGATGTCTCTCCCTGGGCCAATGCTGAGTGACAGAGTGAGCTGTGGAAAGGAGCAATGTCTAAGCAGGGAGTGCAGTGGGTGAGGCACACACAGGACTCCTGGGTGGCATGTGGGCATCTTCCTGGAGAGGCAGCCTAGTGTCAAATCTCGTTCCATGGCAGGGAGATTGCCCAGGTGTGTGCAGGTGCAACACAGTGTTCTAGGCAGAGAGTACTTGGGAGATTAAAGAAAATTCAGATCGTGAAGTTATGCCCCTGGCTAAGGAAGAGGCCCCAGAAATGGTTTTACCAGGACTTTGGATTCCCCAGATTCAATTTCCCAGGGTTCTTCCTTTTCACAGAGCTCCTAGAAGTTGGTAGAGAAGGAGTCTTTGGGCCTTGGAGAGGGAGAAAGCAAGCTCCTAGTCCTGACTCTGTCACTGAGGGCTTGGGGTGAATCAGCTCCCAGACAGTCTGAGGCCTTGCTTGACCCCTGGCCTAGACCGTCCCACAGCTCAGCTTGCCTGTAACCAGATCTCCGTGGCCACTTGCACAAGGGCCAAACCCTGCTCTCAAAAGGAGCCCTGCCAGAGCCCATAGGGCAGCTTCTCTGCTCAGCACCTTCGACCCAGTTAATGCAGGAAGCAGACCCTGTCCCTCAGAGTCCTCCTGCACCTGTGCAAACCAAGGGAATATTTTCCTTGGTTCTGTCAACATTGTATTGCAGGTTCAGGTAAAGAATCAGCTCTAGAGCAGCAGATAGGGAACAAATACCCCAAAGGAGAGTGGTTCTCTGTCACTCGATAAGATCCAACCCTTTTGTCCCCTGCTAAGTCCCCCAGATGGGCGTTTTTGTGCAGTATACAAACTTTACATCTAGACATGTTGGGCCTAAAAATAGCATTACCATATCAAATCCAATCTGGTGCTCCACTTAAGTTCTTGAATGGTCCCTATAGATATCTAGGCATAGTTCAGTACATGTGGAGGGCATCGTAGCGAGGGGCCAAGGGCATGGACTCTTTTGTCATGGACCCAAGGTCAAATCTCCATTCTGCTGTTACTCGCTGTGCAACCCCAGCAAAGTCATTCAGTCTCTCTAGTTCTCATGTTTCTCTTTTACAAGGTGAGCTGATGCTTGGGCCTGCCCCATCGGGCCTCTGTGCGTAGCCCGTGATACTATGCGTGGGATGTAGTTAGCCCTCTGCTGAGCATGGAGCAAGAGCAAGCTCTCCACAGGTCTTGGCTACTGCTTCCGTAAGTATTTACTGATATTTTAAGTGATGAAAGCACTACTTGCTCAATGCAAAAAAATAAGTCATGAAACATATTGGATGGTGTTCAAACAGAAACAGACAAAAATAACTTCTTCCCATTCCTTATTCTAAGACTTGACAATCACTAGCATTTCTAGTTCATTTCTAGTCTCCTTTCAAGTTCGTTTCTAGCCAATTACCTATGCACACATAACCTTTTAAATATACATGTGTGTGCATGCATGTGATATACATGCATGTGTATGTGTGTATTATACATGCCCTGTTATTTTTCTGTATTCCCAAAATAAAAAATACAATATATAAGCTATTGTGTAATTTGCTTTTTCTGCTTTACTGCTTTATAAATTGTACAGATAATGTCATATTAGTCCAAGTAGTTTCTCTCTCCTGTCTCTGTCTCTGTCTCTGTCTCTGTCTCTGTCTCTGTCTCTGTCTCTGTCTTTCTCTCTCTCTGTGTTGAGGGTGTGAGTAGGTGTGCATGCGTGGGGTCAGGGATTGAAGCAATAACCTTTGCTATCTTTAGAGCCCTTTTTTAATTTTTGAGATAGTGTCTTGCTGTCATTAAGATTCACAGTCTAATCCGGGCGTGGTGGCTCACACCTGTAATCCCAGCACTCGGGAGGCTGAGACTGGAGGATCGCTGTGAGTTTGAGACCAGGCTGGGCTACAAAGTGAGCTCAAGGCCAGCCTCAATAGCATAGAGACCCTGTCTCAAAAAGACAAGGGCCAGGGATCTAGCTCAGTGGCCTAAGCACCTGCCTGGCAAGCGCAAGGT
>RJWT010016114.1:0-20041 GCA_004365215.1 Cuniculus paca | reverse complement strand
TCTGTTTTTTACCTCCCCTGTATCCCGTAATGCATCGTGTCCTGTCATTTCATCTTGCTAAATTCACTTTTAAAATCTGCCTAATTCGGTCTATCCTCATGCACAGTGACCTACAGCAGATTCACACTGTCTCTGGCCTGGACTGCCTCTCAGCTGTTCCCTACCCATTCTTCACTCTACGTCCTTTTCCTGGTCACGCTGAATTTTTGTAAATGTAATGGGATTAACTATGTAAAACTCAAATCTGGACTTGGGGTTTTGCTGCTAGAGGTTTTCCAATGGTTCACTATTGCCTACATATGGGGCAAACTGCATGCTGTTAGCCTGTTACAAAAGGCCCCTGTCTACAACTTCTCAGCCCAACACTTAATGTCCTGCACCCTGGACTTTGTTCTGTCCCCTTTCATGCTACCTGCTGCTTCTTGTCTCAAGACTTGAGCTGTGGTCCTTTGGTCTACATGCTCTTCACCCACCTAAAGCCGTCCTGTAAGGCGTGGTTCAGTTTTCAGATGTTTTAGGGATTCCTTTTAACTCACACCCCCTGTCTTGGGCACCTCTTTTCTGTGTGTCTATAATCTCCTACCCATAACTTTCCTATTGCACTGAGCACACCCTGCTACAATTAGATGTGTTTTGTTCCTATGCCTTGACAACCATCCCTTCTCATCCCTCTCAGCAGCACAGAGCCAGGGACATAATAGGCCCTCAGTAAAATTGAATGAATTATAAAGATTAGCTGAACTCTGAAATCCATAGTTAGTCAAACATTAATTAAGGCAATATACAGTGCATTCTGAGCATTGTTTTGTTGGGTTATTTTGTTGTGAAAACATCCCAGAATGTACAGATACAATGCCACTATGGCAATATAATCTTACAAGGTCACCATTGATGATAGCATAGTCCATCACTGACCAAAATGTCATTATACAGTGACATCATTTTCCTTTAAGCTATGGCACAATGTCTTTAGTGTCTATTCCTGCTCTAGTAATTATAATAGCTAATGTGTATTAGGGTTTTGAATGTGCTAGGTACTGTGTTATGGGTTTCACACTCACTCTCATTTTCTCATAAACAGTTTGAAGAGGAACCTACTCTTACTGGCATTTCCTTGATGGAGACACTGAGATTTTGAGCGTTTTAGTAAGCTGTTTGAAGTAAACTAGGAGGTAGTAGAAGTGAGGTTTGAATCCAAGGATTTCTGACCCTAGAGCATAAGTTAACTACCAAACATGCATAAAATCCCAAGTCCAAAAGAAAAGCTTGTAAGCCTCTAAACAACAAGGCCCCTCCCTTTCCTCCATGTCCTCCCATCTTGCTGCATCACTCCATGCACACAGCTGTTCTTTGCAACTTGAAAACCTCAGGCTCTTTGTCTGGCTCACCCTTTTAAAAAGTCTTTTCCTTCTCCTTGGCTAACTCTGCCATATTTCTGTTTAAATGTTACTTCTTCATGAAAGGGTTTTGAAGTAGGCAACCATTATTATCTGTGTCATGTCTTTATTCTCTCCATAGCGTTTTTTATTAAGTGTAAGTGTTCTGTTGTTCTTCCAATTAGATGGAAACATAAATCCTGGACACAATACAGAGAAAGTACGAAGAATGGGTCTAGATGTGCCTTCATTACACCACACTTCATGTTAGAAATAAAAGCACTCAGACCCAAAGAAGTGAATGAATAACAGGTGATTTTTCTATCTTCTAGCAATGGATATGGGACCACCTTGGTACTTATGAGATAATGAGACCTCTACCCATACAGTTGTGAGGAATGAGAATATTGGCCTAAATGTGGAAAATCTGTTGCAAAAAACATCTAAGGAAAGTTTTGTGTCCCAGAAAGGGCAAAATGCACATCTTCCACTGAATTAGCATTCGTCAGGAGTTTTTGTGCTGTGAACTTTGCAAGTTTGATTCATCTCATGTTATTAAAAAAAGATCTTAAGATCATAAATTTGTTCCTTGATACTGTACTAATGATTATCACATTTTATAGAACATTTAAAGGAAGCTAAACCAAAGTATTAAATTATAGATGTTTAGTTAAATAAAACAAGATAGCCAAATCAAAGAATCTTGTTGAAGAGATTCACAGAATTATATCCTCAAAAAAGGATTTTTCATAATTAAAGGACTTCAAGGCAAATTTCAGACTCCTATAAGTCTCCTTAAAATTCACAAAGTGTTACTCAAAAATTTGATGTGAAACTATTTTCAGCACAAAATATCAAAACTTTAAGGGAATAAAGCAAGAATGATACCTTTTCTTCCATCAAGGAAGTAATGCAATATAGTGTAGTAATTGAGTCCAAATTCAAGAATCAAAATTCTCGTGTTTAAATCATAGCTAAAATACTGTCTGTGCAAGTTTGGACAAGTAACTTCATCTCTATTCCTAAGTCATAGTTTTCACATTTGAGAAATGGGAATACAGTTGTACTTCAGTATCTATGGGGTCCCAGGACCCCCTTGGGGATGACAAAATTTGTGGATGCTCTGGTCCCTTATAGAAAATGGTAAAGTACTTGCATACAACCTATGCACATTCTCTTGAGTACTTTAAGTAACCTATAGATTGCCTGTGATACCTATGACAATATAATTACTATTTAAGTGGTGGTACTGTATTGTTTAGGGAGCAAACAAGGCAAAAATCTGTACATATTCAGTATACTTTTTTTTCTGAATATTTTCAGTCTGCATTTCATTGAATCTACAAGTCTGGACCCCAAAGGAGGGCCAACTGTAACTGTACCTACTTCACCAGGTTGTGAGGATTTTATAAAGTAATACATTATATGGTATATTTAGCAGTTTACCTCTTTGACACATAATAGATGCTCAGAAACATGTTATCTAATTGTAACATAATTATTTTTACCACTAGGAGTGGAAAACGACTGATTCCTTACTATTGTTACATTTTATTAATCAATTGATCTATGAAGACCTCCCTGAAGTACAGGTGGATTATTATCATAGCCTGTTCTTATGAAGGCACGTATTACATGAAAACAGGAGGGAGGAAAGAGAAAAGGAAAGGAGGCAAAGAGTAACAAAACTAGTCCAGGAAGAAGAAAGAGCCCCAGAGGATCTTCAAGGGGTGGAGCAGCGAGATGCCCTTGATTGGTCAGTTGGCCACTATGGTTGTCCCGGGAATGGTAGTCAGTCATGTATTAGCCCAATGCAGAGGAACCAACAGAAATCAGTCCAAATGCTCAGTGCATGCACGCTATTACTGTACCCAAGACCACCATTCCGCAAAGGAGTTTGTTGGAAGGATTAGACTCACTATCTATTTTCTTTGAAGTAAGGGCTACTTAGTGAGTTTTCCTCTGACTCTACATTTTGATTTGCCTTGCAGGAAATAACTCTCTGAGATTACATAGATGAAGACCATAGCAGGCTTCCAGGAAAACCCTTCCTATTTTTTTTTAAATCTCCAATAATTTTTGGTATGGTACAATTCATCCAACACAAAAGTTGCCATCCTGACCATTTTTAAGTGGATAGTTCAGTGGAATTCAGTATACTCATAATGTTCAAACATCGCCACCATTCATCTCTGAAACTCTTTTTTTCTTGCAATATTGCAACACTAATTCCAAAATCAGTAACTGCCTCCCAGCTTCTGGGGATTCCATTCTATTTTTTTTTTTTTAATCTGATTTTAACTACTGACCTTGACTACTTGCTGATCTTTTTTAAAATTTTTTTTGTATTTTAAAGATAGTAAAACCCAACAAAACAAAACAGAATAAATCCAGTCAAAACACAGCAGGGAAATTGGTACAGAATATGAAAGCAGGGTAATGGGAAAACAACAATGGCTACTATAGTGTATCTTGTTATCTTCACAGTAGTTTTCCATTCCATCAGTTATAGCAAAATCACACCAAAACAAAACAGAATAAAACCAATCAAAATAGAATATTGCATAAAGAAAAATATTAATAAGAATAAAACAAAACAGTGAGAACATTATTAGACTTTAAAAACAAGACAGAAAAAAAAAACTCCATATTTACCATATTGCATACCGTTATCCTTCCTATACATGCTCAGACTGTCAACCCCATGCCTGTAAATTGAACCTAACAATACAATCCTTCAGGTGCTTTTTGTACCTCAATTGCTATTAGCTCAGACTGACCTCCAAACCAGCTGGTGGCTTATGGGGTGAGAGGGTTTGGTGATTTTCAGTCTCCATGCTGGTAGGCTTACAGGAGACACTGAGTTTTTTCTCTTCCTGGGTCCCACACGGTCTGCGTAGCTTATCAGAAAGGCTGCCTAGTTGGGTCCTTGATCAGCTCTTCCCAGTACCAGCATGGCTGATTCTCAGGAGTTTCTGGCTTTTCCTTGTCTTCCTGGGTTCTGCACAATCTGCGTGGCTTACCAGGAAGGCTGGCTAGTTGGATCCTTGATCAGCTCCTTCTGGTCCCAGCATGGCTGACTCTCGGGAGTTTTCCTACTCTCTGATCTTTACTAAACTAAGCACCTCAGATAAATGGAATCACCTAGGAGCTATCTTTTTGTGACCAGTTTATTTTATTTATTGTAATTTTCTCAGGGTTCATACATGTTGTAGCTTGCAACAGAATTTCCCTCTTTTTGAATAATATCCCATTGTGTATCTTTTTGAATAATGTTCCATTGTATATCCACCATAGTTTGTTTATTCATTCATGTGTTGATGAATATTTAGATTGTGCCCACATTTTAGCTGTTGTGAACAGCATGCTGTGAACATGGATATATAGCTATCTCTTTACAGTCCTACTTTAAATTTTTTTGGGGGGGCATATATCCTCCACCAAAAGTAGAATTGCTGTATCATATGGCAATTCCATTTAAAATTTTTTGAGGATTTGCTATACTGCTTTTTTCTACAGTGGCTATACCTTTTTACGTTCTCACCAATAGTGCACAAGATTTCTGATTTTTCCACATCCTCACTCTTATTTTCTTTTTCATTTTGGATAGCAATCATCCTAATGCAAGGTGATATCTGTTTGTAGTTTTGATTTGCATTTTTCTAATGATTATGTCAAACTCTTTTCAAGTGCTTAGTGGCCATTTTTATGTCATCTTTGGAGAAATATCTGTTCAGGTTTGCTTAACTTATTTTAATGATCTGTTACCAGGTGTCTAAATGTTTATAACAGAAATTTTGCAGTATCAAGCCATTTATTAACATATAGCACCATTTTAAATATGCTTTGTTATTTAAAGTCTATTTTGTCTAGTATCAGCATAGCAACACTGAAATATTTTGGTTACTGTTCAGAATATTTCCTTATATCCTTTTACTTTTAACCTACTTGTGTCTGAGGATCTAAAATAAGTCTCTTACAGACAGTATATTTTTGGTTCTTGTGCTTTATTCACTCTGCCAACTTGTCTTTTGATTGCAGAATTTAATCCATTTACATTTTTTTGTGGTTTTTTTTGAGACAGGGTCCCGCTATGCAGTTTGGGCTGGCCTTGAGTTCACTTTGTAGCCCAGGCTGGTCTGGAACTCACAACAATCCTCCTGCCTCAGCCTCCTGAGTGCTGGGATTATAGGAGTGCGCCACCACGCCTCGCACCTTTAAAGCAATTACTGACAAGAAAGTATATATAGTAGTAAGCTATACTGTTTTATCATTTGTTTTCTGTATCTTTTTTGTCTTCCACTTATGCATTACTATCACATTTTGTGTTTAGTTGCTTTTTGTTATAAGATGTTTGAATTCCTTCTCATAATATGTCTGATAGCCATTTTGTAGCTAGCATGAGATTTACATTTAATATCTTAAAGTTATAATAATCTAATGTGAACTTATACCACCTTCAATAACATATGGGAATTCTGTTCCCTTTTCATTCCTTTCCTACCTCATCTATTGCTGATGTCACATAATTATATATTTTACATTGTGTACCACAAAATAAACTAATTCTTTTAAATGCAATAGTCTTTAAATGTGTGTAGAAAACAAAATATGTATATAAACTACTTAGATTGATCACTATTTTTTTTTTTTTTTGCAGCACTGGGGATTGAACTCATGACCTCATGCTTGCCAGGCAGGCGCTTAGGCCACTGAGCTAGATCCCTGGCCCTATTATTTTTAAATCTATCTATCTATCTAGTCTATCTACCCATCACTTTTTTTTTTTTGATACCAGGGATCAAAGTCATGACCTTGCTTTTGCCAGGCAGGTGTTGTGCTACTGAGCTGTATCCCTGGCCACGTTTTATAGTTTGTGGAAAACAAAAAGTGAGGTTATAAACCATTGTTACAACATAGTAGATCTTATAATTGCCAATGTATTTACCTTTATTGAGACCTTTATTTGAGTAACTGTTTAATGTCATCTCATTTCACCCAATTGGACTCCTTTGAGCATTTTAAAAAGGAAAATCTACTGATCATAAAAATATCTCCTCTGTTTTTCTGGAAATAGCTTAATTTCTTCTTTTTTTTTTTTTTTTTTTTTTTGCGGCACCAGGGATTGAACTCACGACCTTGCACTTGCCAGGCAGGTGCTTAGACTGCTGAGCTAGATCCCCAGCCCTGGTGTTTTTGAGACAGGGTCTCACTATGCCATTCAGGCTGTCCTTGAGCTCACTTTGTAGCCCAGGCAGGTCTCGAACTCACAACAATCCGCCTGTCTCAGCCTCCTGAGTGCTGGGATTACAGGCGTGAGCCACCACGCCCAGCTAATAGCTTAATTTCTTTATCACCTTTGTAGGGCCATTTTGTCAGATATAGATTCTTGGGTGACAAGCTACTTTTCTCTCAGCACTTTGAATTGTTCACACTGCTGCCTTCTAGCCTCTAGTTTCTGCAAAGAAATCTCCGATTTTTTACAGAGGATCTCTTCTATGTGATGAGTCATGTCTCCAGGTCTTTGTCATTCAAAAATTTGATTATATTGTGTCTTTGTGTGGGTCCCTTTGCGTTTGTCTTGCAGTTCATTTGGCACTTTATTTTGAAGTTATTTTTTGTTTGTATTTTTATCTTTCATCAAATTTGGGAAGTTTTCAACCATGATTTCTCTCTCTCTTTCTTTCTTTCTCTTTCTTTCTTTCTTTCTTTCTTTCTTTCTTTCTTTCTTTTTTTTCCTGTCTTTTTGAAACAGGGTCTCATTATGCAGTTCAGGCTGGCCATGTGCTCACTTTGTAGCCCAGGCTGGTCTTGAACTTGCAACGATCCTCCAGCCTCAGCCTCCCAAGTGCTGGGATTACAGGCATGCGGCACCACACCCAGCTTCAGCCATGATTTCTTCAAATACTCATTCTTTCCCATTTTCTTTCTTCTAGAACCCCCACAACATGTACTTTAGTCTTGCTTGATCAATCTGTTTTTTCATCTGTTCCTCAGACTCAATAATTTCAATTGTCCTAGCTTCAAGTTTGCAGATCTTCCACCTACTTAAATATGTCTTTGAATCTCACTAGTAAAACATTTTTTCTACTAGTAAATTTTTAATTTCAGGGTTTTTTTCTTTTTTCTTTTCTTTCTTTTTTCTTTCTTTCTTTCTTTCTTTCTTTCTTTCTTTCTTTCTTTCTTTTTTTTTTTCTTTTAAGCTCCAGAATTCTTTTTGGGTTCTTTTAAGGTTTTATTTTTTTATTCATATTTCCATTTTGTTCATACATAATTTTCTAGACTTTCTCAGCACCTTCTTTTGGTTTTTGAACATTTTAAGGTAACTATTTTAAAGTCTTTGTTTAGTAGCTTACTATGAGGTCTTTTTCAAGGACAGTTTCAGTTGATTTATTTTTTTTTTTCCTTTGAAAAGGCTATAAACTTTTCTACTTCTTTGCATGTTTTGTGATTTTTGATTGAAAACTGAACATCTGAATCCAATAATGTGGTCACACTAAAAACAGATTTCCACCCTTCCCCTGGGTTTGATGCTTTTTATTATTGTTTTGGTGTTTTTTTCACATCTGGTTCCATCAGGGAACCCAAAATGTCACTACTGGGGGATGAGCACTGCTGCTCTGTTGTCCATGTAGCTCACTGGAACTGTAAACTCAGCCCCAATGAAAAATCAGGGACAAAGTCTAACAAAAGGAAGACACTTTATTTGTGAAGAGTAAAAGAAAGGGGAAGGAAAAGAGAAGAGAGCTACCCTGATAAAGAAGAATCAGGGTAGGGGGCTCCAAAAAGAGAGGACCTATGGGCCTTGTTTTCACCTGCATTTGTAGGAGGGATCAGCGACACCCTCTCCCACCCTGAACTTGCCATAACTGGATGACATTCTGGGCACCTCTACTTACATCATCTCTTCTTGTGGTCTACATGCAGCTTCTTTCTGTCTGTTTATTTGTCCTTGACATAGTTTTCAAGGTTTTATTTTTGGGGTGGGCAGCTAAACACAAAATATGATAGTAATGCATAAGTGGAAGACAAAAAAGATATAAAACATAGAAAACAAATGATAAAACAGTATAGCTTACTACTATATATACTTTCTTATCAGTAATTGCTTTAAAGATGCGAGGCGTGGTGGCACACTTCTATAAACCCCACACTCAGGAAGCTGAGGCAGGAGGATTGTTGTGAGTTCCAGACCAGCCTGCGCTACAAAGTGAGCTCAAGGTCAGCGCAAACTGCATAGCGGGACCCTGTCTCAAAAAAGCCACAAAAAATGTAAATGGATTAAATTCTGCAATCAAAAGACAAGTTGGCAGAGTGAATAAAGCACAAGAACCAAAAATATACTGTCTGTAAGAGACTTATCTTAGATCCTCAGACACAAGTAGGTTAAAAGTAAAAGGATATAAGGAAATATTCTGAACAGTAACCAAAATATTTCAGTGTTGCTATGCTGATACTAGGCAAAATAGACTCTAGACCTGAGGATTGTTCCCAAGATTAAGAGGAGAACTGAAGAGGAAGAAGAAATGTTCTTTGTTCTCCATGGTGTTTTTGGTTCCCTTGTTGCCTTTGGTTCTTCTGGAGGAACTTGTTGGGCTTCTCTCCTGATGTGAATTTGGCTGTGCTCATCAATGGAGGACCTTGGGACTGTGCTGTTGCTAAGAATGGCTGTGGTACTTTTCAGGGGAGCTCTTATTCTTACTTTGAGTGTCACTTCCTGGCTCCAGTGCAAAACCCTCAACCTACTGGCACAGATTCTTCATTCTACTGGAACAGACTTTCTAGCTTTCACCACTGACCTTTAAGCCTTCCTAGTACAGATCCATGAAACAGACTTGTATAAGTCATTGTGGTGGGCTCTAGGCCTCCAGTTGAACTTGTGAGGGCATTGTCATGGGCTCTAGGTATTCAGCTGGACTCATGCAGGCCATTGCAGTGAGGCCCTCAAGTGGATTCCTTGGGTCCTGATGTGTGGACAGATTTCCTGCACTTTTTGTAGTTAACTCTTTGGGTGAATATTATAAAATAATACTATAAATTTTGTGTCCTGTTCTTCCTGAAATCCCTGACTACAATAGGCATGCAGCACCACTTTCTAATTTTCCTTGTTCATGGTGCAACGGCAAGCAGAAACACCAAAACAACACCCAGGATTTAGAAGCAGATTTATTTTACTTTGACAGGCACTGATCAGGATCATTCTCAAAATATCAGGCCCTGATCTCTGGTGGTCTATGGCTTATATGGTATAAGCAAGCAGGAGGTACAGAGGCAGAATGGCTTGTCAATTGTGGATTGGTTTTTTACAACATGCATCACAGTAATCAGCTATGCATCACAGTGACCAGCTGTTTCTAAGAGACAGAAACAACCGGACCTGGAACAGGAACTATTACCTAGGCAACCAAGCAAAGTATACTGGCTGGGGCAGGGGGAGGGGGGACCTTCTGCTACCATGAAATTACATTTGGGTGCCCTAGCACTCAATATCTCTTTCCCAAGGAAGAGAAAAGAAAAACATAGTGCCATAGAGAAAAGAATTCCAACCATTAAAACCCCTTGGAAATCACTCCAGCCTGAATAACAACCATGGCTGCTACATCTTCACCTGCACCTCTAAGATCACAAGCAGCAATCAGCATTCAAAGGACAGGAAAGAGTGTTCTTTTGTCCATCCTTGCTCTTATGAACTGCATGTAAACTTCTCTAGGAACATATGCACTGTGACCTGCCATAGAGCCAAGGGTAGAAGATGGGCAGCTTCTGTACTGCTGAGACCCCAGATTGGCAAAATTAAGTTCTTCTTTTTATTTTAAAGAGAATAAAACAAAACAAAGTAAAACAGAACAAAGCAGATCAGAACAGAACAATGAAAGCAATACAGGACTTCAAAATGAGACAACAGGAAATCAACTCTGGCTACCATAGTACCTCTTGTTTTCTTAGAAATAGTTGTTCATACCTTCATTCACAATAAATTCAAACAAAACAAAATAGTATAAAACCAACCAAAACAAAAGAAAGAAAGCATTACAAACCTTCAAAACCAGACAATAGGAAATCAACAATGGCTACAATAATGTCTCTTGTTTTCTTCAAAATAGCTGTCCATACCTTCTCACATATTGCAGTCAAATAATAGAAAACAGATTAAAGCCAATCAAACCAAAGAATAAAAGCATTATTGGACTTCAAAACATGATGATAAAAAATCAGCAATGGCTAACATAATGTCTTGTTTTCTTCAAAGTGGCTAATCATACCATCACACATAATAAAATTGGTTCTTGTAAACTCTTTAGGAGAAATTCTAGGCATGTATAAGCATACACATGTACATCTATCCTTTCTGTGTTAGAGGGAGTAACAAAACAAAACACAAGGAAAACAAGAAACAAAAGAGACAATAACAGAGAGCCCAAAACAATAACAATATAGGCTTTCAAAGGAAGGTGGTAGGAACATAACAAAGGTTGTTATTTTGCATAGTTATCTTCAAAAGAGTTACTCAGAATACCAGATACAGACTTGCAAAATTGATGTAATCCTATGAATGTTAACTGTTTTGTTCCAAGAACTAATAGAATTAGTAGTACAATCATCTTAGCTATCTTCAGTGTATGTATACAGATTTGTACCTTTTTTCTTTTCCCTTCCTTCTTTTCTCCTTTTGCATTTCTGAGTTGTTTTTTCCTTTTGAGCAATTTCTTACCCTTTCACAATATTTATTGAAGGTTTTGTATCTTATTTACTCTTTCAGTTTCTTACACTAGGAAGACAATATGGTGTTCACAAACGTGGGTTTCTTTCACTTATGAATAGGGTCCAAAGTCACATCCATTTACCTATAAAAGCCTCAATGTGATCATCCTTTATAGCTGAGTAGTACTCCATTATATAAAAATAACACATCTTTTTTTATTCATTCCTCAGTTGATGGGTATGTGGGTTGTTACCAAGATTTGGCTATTACAAATTGTGCTGTTATAAACATGGGTGCACAAATATCACTGTGGTATGGTGTTTTCAATTCTTCTGGGAATATGAGCAGAAGTGGAATATCTGGGTCAAATGGGACTTCCAACCCCAGCTTTTTAGGAAACTCCAGACTGATTTCCACAGTGGCTGCACTGGTCTACACTCCCACTAAAAGTGGAGAAGTGTTCCTTTCCCCCCACAGCCTCTCCAGCATTTGTTATTGGTTGTTTTCATGATTTTGGCCATTCTTTCTGGAGTGGGATGATATCTCAGCACTGTTTTTATTTGCATTTCTCAAATAAGCAATGATATTGAACACTTTTTCATATATATATTTGTCATTTGTATTTATTCATAGAGCATTATATATTGATCTCAGATGCCCATTTTTGAATTGAGTCTTTGAATTTCAGGGCCTTAATTTTTTTTTAATTCATTATATATTCTAGATAGAAGTCCTTTGCCTGAGGGACAGTTGACTAAGATTTTTTTTCAATGTGTAGGTTTCCTTTTACTTGGTTGGAGATTTCCCTTAATAGGCAAAAACTTTTTAATAAGATAAGATCCCAGTTGATTTGCATGTCAAAAGAAATCTCCAACAGAGTGAAAAGAAAACCCACAAGTTGGGAAAAAATTTTACTCAACTGCCCTTCAGACAAAGGTCTTCTATCTAGAACATATAAAGAATTAAAAAATATCAGGCCCTCGAAATTCAAAGACCCAATCCAGAAATGGGCATCTGAGATGAAAACACACTTCTCAGCTGAGCAAATACGAATGGCAAATAAACACATGGAAAAATGTTCAGTATCATTGGTCATTAGAGAAATGCAAATTAAAACAACTCTGAGATTTCATCTCACTCCACAAAGAATGGCCAGGATCAAGAAAACCACCAACAACAAATTTTGGAGAGGCTGTGGGGAAAAAGGAACCCTTCTCCACTGTTGGTGGGAGTGCAGACTGGTGCAACCACTGTGGAGGTCAGTTTGGCAGTTTCTCAAAAAGCTAGGACTGGAAGTCCCATTTGACCCAGCTATTCCGCTTCTGGGCATATTCCCAGAAGAAATGAAATCATCTTATCACAGTGATATATGTGCACCCATGTTTATAGCAGCACAATTTGTAATAGCCAAATCTTGGAAACAACCCAAATGCCCTCAATTGAGGAATGGATAAAAAAGATGTGGTACTTTTATACAATGGAATACTATTCAGCTATAAAGAATGATCACATTGAGGCTTTTATAGGTAAATGGATGTGACTTGAGACCATACTCATAAGTGAAATAAACCAAGCACACATGTGTAAACACCACATTGTCTCCCTAGTGTAAGAAACTGAAAGACTCAATAGATACAAAATTCCTGATAAATATGGAGAAAAGGTTCTGAAGTCCAATGGTGCTTTTATTCTTTGATTTGATTGGTTTAAGTCCCTTTCCTACTATCTGATTGCAATATGTGAGAAGATAGGAATAGCTCTTTTGAAAAATGGGACATTACAGTAACGATTGCTGGTTTCTTGTCCGACTTGTGAAGGCCTGTAATGCTCTTTTGTTTTATCTGGTTTTATATTACTTTGTTTTGTTTCAGTTTATTGTCTGTAAATGTATGAACAAGCATTTTGAAAAAAGCAATAGACACTAGGGTAACATTGTTAATCTCCTGTTGTTACGTTTTGAAAACCTCTTTAGCTTTCAGTGTTCTGTTCTGAAATGCTACATTATGTTTGAATCTATTCTGTTTTGCTTTGTTTTGTTTTGTTTTGTTTTGTTCTATTCTCTTTTTAAAAAAAAATCCCAGTTGATGATTCTTGGAAATACTTCCCGTGCAGTTTGATTTTTTGTTCATGAATTCTCTGCCTACTCCTATGTTTTCAAGATTTCTACCTACTTTGTTTTCCAGTAGATTTAGTGTTTCCATTTTACTATTTAGATTTTTGATCCATTTTGACTTTAGTTTACTGCATGGTGATAGACATGGGTCCAGTTTTAGTTTTTGGAATATGGAAAGCCAGTTTTCCCAGCACCACTTATTAAAGAGCTTATCTTTCTTCCAGTGAACATGTATGGCAGCTTTGTCAAAGATAAGGTGACTGAGTGTGTTTGCAGTTGTGGTTGTATCTTCTAATCTAGTCCATTGATCTTCAGGTCTGTTTTGATTCCAGTACCATGCTGATTTTATTACAGTAGCTTTGTAGTATAACTTCAAGTCAGAAATTGTGATGCTTTCTACTTTGTCTTTGTTGCCCAGAATTGCCTTGGCTATTCTAGGTCTCAACTGGTTCCAGATGAATTTTAAAAATGATTTCTCTAGATCTGTGAGGTATGCTAAGGGTATTTTGATTGGAATTGCATTAAATCTGTATAACAATTTTGGGAGAATGGCCTTTTACACAATGTTTATACTTCCTATACATGAACAAGGAATGTCTTTCCATTCTGAGATTCTCTTCAATTTCTTTTTTCAGAGTACTATAATTTTTTCTGAATAGATTTTTCACATCCTTTGGTAGAATAATTCCTAAGTATTTCAGTTTTTGGATGCTATTGTGAAGGGTGTGGTTTCTCTTATTTCTCTCTCAGTAAGTTTGTTGTTTGTGTACAGGAATGCTACTGATTTTTGAATGTTGACTTTGTATCCAGCTACATTACTGAAATTGGTTATTACATCTAGAAATCTTTCAATGGAGTTTTGGGGGTCTCCTATATAGAGTATCGTGTCATTGGCAAATAGTGATAATTTCATTTCTTCCTTTCCTATCCTTATTCCTTTTATTTCTGTCTCTTGTCTAATTGCTCTGGCTAATGTTTCCAGCACTATATTGAATAAGAATGGTGATAATGGACATCCTTGTCTTGTTTCCAATTTTAGAGTGAAAGCTTTCAATTTTTGACCATTTAATGTGGTACTGGCTATTGGTTTGTCATAGATGGCTTTTATCAGATTGAGGTAAAGACCATCTATTCCAATTTTCCATAGTGTTCTTATCATGAGTGAGTGTTGAAGTTTCTCAAAAGCTTTTTCTGCATGTATTGAAATGATCATGTGATTCTTATCTTTGGCTCTATTGATATGGTATATTACATTTATTGATTTGTGTATGTTGAACTATCCTTGCATTCCTGGGATGAATCCCACTTGGTTGTGGTATATAATTTTCTTGATGACTTGCTGCATTCTGCTTGCCAGTATTTTATTGAGGATTTTTGCATCTATGTTTTAGGGAGATTGGCCTGTAGTTCTCTTTTTGGTTGGGTCTTTCTCCTGGTTTTGGTATTAGGGTAATACTTACTTCCAGGAATGAGTTAGGGAGACTTTCTTCAATTTCTATTTCATGGAAGAGTTTGAGGAGTGTTGACTTTAAGTCTTCCTTGAATTTCTTGTAGAATTCAGCTGTGAATGCATCAGGATCGGGGCTTTTCTTTCTTGGTAAGGTTCTAATTACATTTTCAATTTCCTTAAATGAAATTGGGTCATTCAACAGTTTTACATTTCTCGATACAGCTTTGGTAATTCATATGTCTAGGCATCTGTCCATTTCTTCTGTGTTATCAAACCTATAAGAGTAAAGATTTTCAAAGTAGGTACTGATGGTCTTTTGTATTTCCACAGGATTTGTAGTGATTTCACTCTTTTCATTCCTTATTGCATGAATTTTAGTTTTTGCTTTCCTTTTTCAAATAAAGTTGGCTAGTGGCTTATCAGTTTTATTTATTCTTTCAAAGAACTAACTCTTGGATTCATTGATTGTATTGTTTTCTTAGTCTCCATTGCATTAATTTGTGCTCTGATCTTTATAATTTCCTATCTTGTCTTGGCTTTGGGCTTGACTTGCTCTTCTTTTTCTAGATGTTGAACGTATAGAATCAGGTTTTTTATTTGTATTCATGCCATTTTTCTGATGTGGGAATTTACCACAATAAATTACCCTCTTAGGACTGCTTTCATTGCATCCCACAGGTTCCAGTAAGTTGTATTTGTAATTTTTTTTATTTTGAAGAGAAGAAAGCAAATACAAAATAAAACAATATTCAGTCAAAACAAAACAAAGAATGTGATACAAGACTTCAAAACAAAATAAAAATAAACCAACAATGGTTACCATGTTGCCCCTTGCTTTCTTCAAAATAACTTCCTATACCATCAGGCATAATAAAATCAAACACAACAGAACAGAATAAAACCAATCAAAACAAAACAATGAAAGCAATACAGGACTTCAAAACAAGGCAGTTGAAATACCACAGTGGCTACCATAATGCCTCTTGTTATCTTCAAAGTAACTGCCCATAGCCTCAAGTATAATACAATCAAATAAAACAGAATAGAATAAAACCAATCAAAAGAAAACATAAGCAATACAGGATTTCAGACAAGACTGCAGGAATACAACAGAGGCTACCATGATGCATCTTATCTTCAAAGTAGCTGCTTATATCATCACACATAACAAAATCAAACAAAGCAAAATAGAATAAAATCAATCAAAAGAAAACAAGTAAAGCAATAAAGGCTTTGGAACAAGATAATAGGAAATCAATAATGGTTGCTATAATCCATTTTGTTATTTTTGCAACAGCTGTCCATACCATCAAATATAATAAAATCAAACATAACTAAACAATAAAACCAAGCTAAATAGAACCATGAGACCAATACAGGGCTTCAAAACAGAATAATAGATTAACAGTGGCCATTGCCTTCCCTCTGGAGACATCTCCTCCCCTTTCACCTTCAAAACCTCTATTTTATATTTTGGATCTCACTAATTTCCCCAGTTTCTTATACTAGGGAGATAATACAATGTTTAACCTTTTCACCCATGAGCATGCTCTCATGCTGTATCCTTTTACCTACAAGAATCTCAAGGTTATCCTTCTTTATAGCTGAGTAGCTTTCCATTGTATAGAAATGCCATACCTTTCCTTTCCATTCTGCAGTGGATGGGCAAGCTACCCCTACTGTTTTTTTCTGGTTCCCTGTCACACAGAGTGTTGTTTTCTCTCCTTTGACTTTTAATCTATGAATTCCCTTTTGAGTTAAATGTGTTTGTTGGATAAAGCATATTGATGGATCCTGTCTCTCGATTCACTCTACATCTGTTTCTTTTTATTGGTGAATTGAAGCCATCTACATTAATGGTTAGGGCCAACATGCACTGGCTCATCTCTGCCATGCTATTTTCCTGCCAGTGGTTATGTACTTTTCCCCTCCATTCTGTTGTCTGTCTTGCTTGGTGATCCCCCTCTGCCACTGTTCCTGGAACCATGGTCTTTTTTTATCTTTCTGAAATGTCCTTCAGTATTCTTTGTAGGGTTGGTTTGGTGGTCATGAATTCCTTCAGTTGTTGTTTGTCATGGAAGTATCTTGTTTCTCCATTAATTTTGAAAGATAGTTTTGCAGGGTACATCAATCTGAGTTGGAAGTTTTTTTCTTTCAGGACTTGAAATATTTTACTCCAAGCATGTCTTGACTTGATGGTTTGTGTTGAGAAGTCTGTTGTGATTCTGATGGGTTTCCCTTTATAGGTGATCTGTTTCTTTTCTTGAACAGCTTTTAATATTCTGTTCTTGAGTTGAATTTCTGGGATCTTGATTATTATATGTCTGGGTATAGATTTACTTTGGTTATGGCTAGCTGGAATTCTAGATGCCTCACTTATCTGAATAGCATGTCTTTCTTCCATGTTTGGGAAGTTTTCTGCTAGTACTTCTGTAAATAGAATTTTTATGCCTTTTGTATTGACCCCTGCTTCTTCATTGATACCTATCACTCATAAATTATTGCGCTTTGCATCATCTTGCAGTCTTTGAATTGTTATTTCCTGGTTCCTCATTACTTTTAAGAGGTCTTTCCTTTCCTTATTATAAGCTGCCCACCTGTCTTCAAGGTCTGAAGGTCTATTTTCAGTTTCTTTCAAGAGATTTTTGCCAGCTTTCAATGGAGATTTTAATTTCCTGGATATCTCTTTGAATCTGTTTCATGCATTGAAAATCTCTCTTACATTGTTCATCCATGGTTTCCCTCATTTTCCTTTGCTCCTCTAATTTTTTATCTATGTCTTCTTTAGAGAAGTGTAGCAATTCTTTTATTATGTTTTTCATTTCTTCTTTTACCTGAGATAGTATTTCTGTTCTAATTTCTTTTATAGCCTCATGGAGTTGTCTCTTTACTTCAGTTGCCATCACTGCAGAAACTTCAGGTGTGTGACTCCCGATCCCTTCCATGTTTTCATCTACCAGTCTTGTTATGCTCAGGTTGGAGTCTAGGGACTGCCTTTTGTTTCTTCGTCCTGACATTTTCCTGGGTTCTTCCAAACAAGTGGGTAGTGGGGTTCTGGGCACCTTGCACATTGGCTACAGTTTCTCTGGAGCATGACTGTTTGTTTTTCCTGGCCAGTGCTGTCTACTGGTATCCAATGGTGGCCATTGGGTGCTCTGGTGCAGGGCCCACTTCTGTTTTTCCCAGCCCTTGCTAGACTGGAAGTATCCTGGGGTGGAAGTGTCCCAAGGGCTGCTGGAATGCATGTGGAGCAGGGCCTACTTCTGCTTTCCCTCTGAGCCGGTTACTGATGAGCAGAGCCTGCCTTTGTCTGTTGGAATGTGTGCAGAATAGGGCCTGCCTCTGCCTTCCCTCTGAGCTGGTTACCAGTGAGCAGGGCCTTCCTTTGTCTGTTGCAATGCATGCTGAGCAGGGCCTGCCTCTGCCTTCCCTCTGAGCTGGTTACGAATGAGCAGGGTCTCCCTTTATCTGCTGGAATGGGCACAGAGCAGGGCTTGCCTCCGCCTTCCCTCTGAGCTGGTTACTGGAGAACAGGGTCTCCCTTTGCCTGTTGGAATGTACACAGAGCAGGGCCTGCCTCTGCCTTCCCTCTGAACTGGTTACCAGTTAGCAGGGCCTCCCTTTGTCTGCTGGAATGCATGTGGAGCAGGGCCTTCCATTGCCTTCCCTCTGAGCTGGTTACTGGCAAGAAGGGTTTCCTGTATTTGTATTTTTGTTTTCTTGTAGATATTGTTTAATTTCTTCTTTAATTATCTTCATGACCTATTGGTTGTTCAAGAGTGTATTATTTAATCTCCATGTGTTTACGGAATTTTTGCAGTTTCTTTTGTCATTAATTTCCAGTTTCATGGCACTGTGATCTGATAATATGTATGGGATAATTTCGATTTTTTTACATTTAGTTAAGCATGCTCTATGGGCTAATATATGGTCTATTTTAGAACATGTACCATGTGAAGCTGAGAAGAATGTATATTCTGATTTTGTTGGGTAGAGTACTCTGTACATATCTATCATGTCCATTTGTTCAGAAGTTTGACTCAGTTCTGTTATTTCTTTGTGGATTTTTCTGTCTAGTTGACCTGTCTCTTTTGTCCAGGGTATGTTAAGGTATCCTGTTGTAATTGTGTTATTGCTTATTTGACTTTTCGTTTCTATTAATATTTGTTTTATATAGCTGTGCACCCATACTTGGTGCATATATAAGATTGTTATTTCTCCCTCTTGGAATCTTCCCCTAACCAGTATGTAATGACCTTCTTTATCTCTTTTGATCATTCTTGGTTTGAAGTTCACATTGTGTGTGAAAAGAATAGCTACCCCTGCTTTTTTTGTTGTTGCATGCAGTACTGTCTTCCATCATTTGACTTTTAGTCTATGAGTTTCCTTTTGTATTAGATGGGTTTCTTGTAGACAGGATATGGTTGGATGTTTTTGATCCATTCTGCAGGTCCATTTCTTTTAATTGGTGAATTGAGGCCATTTACATTAATGGTTATAACTGACATGTATTGGCTTATTTTTGTCATATAATCTTTCTGTTGTCATTTTTTTACCTTTTCCCTCTGTTTGTTTGCCCTGCTTGGTGGTTTTTTTCTGTTTGTATTCTTGAAGTCATAGTTATTTTTATGTCTATCTAAAATATTTTTGAGTATTCTTTGCAGGATTGGTTTGGTGTTCATGAAGTTCCTTAGCTGTTCTTTGTCATGGAAGTATCTTACTTCTCTATTGATTTTGAAAGATAGTTTTGCAAGGTACATCAGTCTGGGTTGGAAGTCCTTTTCCTTTAGGATTTGAAATACTTCACTCCATGCTCTTCTTGACTTCGTTGTTTGTTTTGAATAATCTGCTGTGATTCTGATGGGCTTCCCTTTATAGGTGATTTGTTTTTTTTCTCTAAGAGCTTTAAATATTCTGGTTTAATGTTGAATTTCTGGGATGTTATTATATGTTTGGGTGTAGATTTATTTTGGTTACGGCTAATTGGAGTTCTATATGCTTCACTTTTCTGTATGTCAGTTTCCTTTCCCATGTTTGGGAAATTTTTGGCTATTATTTCTGTAAATAATCTTTTTATATCACTTGTGTTGTCTCCCTTTTCATTTACACCTATGAATCTTATATTGTTTTTCTTTGCATCATCTTGCAACTGTTGAATTATTATTTCCTGATTCCTTGTTATTTTTAAGAGATCTTTCCTTTCTTGTTCACTAGCTTCAATCTTGTCTTTGAGGTCTGAAAGTCTATCTTCACATTCATTGAGGTGGCTTTGCCAGCTTTCAATGGAATTTTCGATTTCCTGGATATCTCTTTGAATCTGTTTCATGCATTCTAATTGTTTCTTGTATTGTTCATTCCAGGTTTCCATCATTTTGCAGTGCTCCTCTTTTTTTTTTTTT
>RJWT010016113.1:0-20063 GCA_004365215.1 Cuniculus paca | reverse complement strand
AATACATGTAATTTTGGAAGTTGGTTGCAAGTATTGGTTTGAACCAATTTTATTAAGGTGAACTTTGGGTCTATCTAAAATACTGTGAGCTTACAGAATGAAAAGAACTGATAACATTGAAATCAAAAAGAAGAAGAAATCAAGGCAGAGGAAGAGAGAAAGAACAAAGATGGAGAGATCCATGACTATGCTACAGAATCATCTGTAGTAGGTAAATCAACATAATGAAATCTACTAATCTACTATGGGCAAGAACTAAAGCTGTATCTGCCTCTATTGATGCTAACAGTAGATACTGGGTTAAAAATAGACTTCTCAGAAATAACTTCCTTTTTCATAAAGTTAATGGATTAATTAAATGAATAAATTATGGAAAACACCTAATATATAAATGCAAATGTCCACTATGTCCAATACCAATTTCTATCGCATTATCTGCCTATTTTCCCAAGTTTTGGTAGTCATCTCATTTTAAGCATTCATTGTTCTTTTCAATTTTGCAAGGATAAAACCCTAAAGAAATATTTAGATGGTAATTAACATATGGCTAAATTGTCTCGGGAAATATGAAACGATAGATTAAAATGTGCAACTGGGACCTGTTTTAAAATGAAAGGCAGCCTACTGAAAAAAGTGTGTTTATTGTCTTCAAATGCACAAGAAAATATTATAAAATCTCTACTTAAGAATTACAAAGTGGTTTCTTTTAGAGGAAGAAAAATACCTTCCTCTCTTTCTACCAAAGTGCACAAAATGTGTTGCACTTTGTAGAATTACTTGACTGTGAGTTCTATGGGAAGTGGATTCTCTGCCTCATTCATTACTGACTCCCTTGAATATAACGTGGCTTATAATTGGCAATTAGGAAATACTTCTGAGTGACTACAGTATGCACAGCCTATAGTGTACTTGGCACAGGAATAGGAGTCCATCTGCCTCTACAAATGACTGTACACACTCACAAAAAACAAAGGTAAATAATGGCAAGCCAGTATTTCATTAACACTGAGGGAAAAAAAAGGACAGCACAACTATTTTTACGGTTTCTGAAACGCCATTTATAAAACACTGAAATTCTGCTAAACAACATATAGTCAATACGTAGCATATGTTAGTACAGGCATAAATAAATTTGAAAAGGCTAACAAATTCTTAATCCAGGATAATAAAATTATTAGAAGTGATCAAACTTGACCTTCATGTTAGAGAAAGAAGTGAGTCAAAGGGTTGGAAAGAAAATTTCTGCTACTATATTTGAAAATAACCCTCTAACCTTGCATTTTGATTTATTCAAAAACTGTTTATATAAAAAATTACATATATACTCTTTGTTATGCAGGCTTTGGGATACTATACCAGTCGCTAATAAGTGAGAAGAATTTAGTTCATAATATAATATATTAAATTTCCAAGCAAAATACTTAAGAATGCTTAGTTAAGAATATATAAAAGCACAAGTTTCATACTATGAACCATGCAGCTTCAAGAAGTCTACAGATGCTGTTCTCAGTCCAATTACAAATGAGTTCAAATTTTGCCAAAGTAAATAATACAGCTTGCATACTTCCTTGCCAACAAATTGATAAAGCTGATGGAACCAGCAATCCAGAGAACAATGAAAGCTACAAACCAAAGAACAATGAAAAATACATTTCTAATAAATTCTTTTCTTTCTGAAGTTGTCTGGGAAAAAGGTCACTTACTAGCTTTCTATCTTACCTTTTGGCACCCTTATCCTTTTCATGATCACACATTTTTATGCATTGTACTCTATTTATGCATTCTTCAATAACATCTTTATTTATGACTTTGTGAATCAACATCATTGTGATAGGAGGCAAAACTCACTTAGCTAATTACACATACTTGATAAGCTGCATAATAATGCTGTATTGCGCATAAGTTGAAGCCTTGAAAATTATCACAATTATTCTCATTTGGGAAAAAATAAGAGACTTTTTTTAGTTGTTCAAAAACACCCCCATTGCCTTGCTATTCATCTTTGGAAGTACATTTTGATTTTAAACTGAACTCAGGTATCAATGAGACAAATAAAAATTAACTTCTATTTTACCAGTTATTACCAAGAAATGTTAGAAAAAAAGTCAATTTAATGCAAATATTTCTGATCCATAGTTGAAAATATTATTTTAGGAAGTGTGTTCCATATAATGCAGTCCCAGTAAAACAGAACAATTTAGACACTCCCTGCCCCACAAAGATGCTGCAATGAAATCCGACTTGGTCCAGCCAGGAGATTAGAAGTGCATAGAGAGATAGAATGTGCAGTACTAGAATATTAATATGACTTCTGTATGAAGATTGGAAATTCTACAAAGTTATGGATAAGGTCAAAATAACTCATAGATGATTTACTACCATAGAAATTCATACTCTCCTATGAGTGATTTACTGAGTGTTATATAAGAATGGAATGTGGACAAGCTACATTCAGATGCAAGCTTGCAGCTGTCACTGTCTACATTTGCTCAATCTGGCTAGAGGATGATTTGAAGGTTGATTTAATTGTAGCTTCTGAATCATGTTCTTCCCTATGTTTTAAGTTGTTTAGCATAAATATAAAAATGTTGAAGTAATTTTAAGACTGTAAATATTTAGCATAAAATTTAAAAATCTCTTTCTCTTCAGAAAGACAAACTGAAACTTAAAAGACTCTAGGAAAAAATACCATTACTTAATAATGGCAATTGCCCAATTTTGACAAATTTACTTTTTAGACAAGAAAGTTCACAAGATGTTCGGAAGGAGCAAAGAATAAACAAAAATTGAAGTCTGTGACTGAGCTGAAAAATTCGAAGAGAAACAAAAGTCTACATCTGGTCAGGAAGAGTTCAGAGCTTTGAAAATTGAGCAGGTGCTAAGGCAGCATTGTCTGGATCCTTGAAGGCAACTAAAAGGCTAAATATATTTGTCTCTATAAACAAATTGCTGCAGAGATTTATTTCTTGCTGATGCTACCAGCACTAAAACACAAGGCACCACCAATAAACTTTGTCAAAGTTGTCTACTCAGAA
This sequence comes from Cuniculus paca, assembly GCA_004365215.1. NCBI lineage: Eukaryota > Metazoa > Chordata > Mammalia > Rodentia > Cuniculidae > Cuniculus > Cuniculus paca. Next base: position 17,028 of record RJWT010016113.1, on the reverse strand, counting down.
CTCCCTTTATCCATCTTTCTATTCCTAGACAAACTTAATCAAATTCCAAAATTCATCTAAGCATTCACTTTCCAGCATCAGCAAATCATCCTTAGGGAGAGTATCTTGTTCTTCCTCTGTAAGCTTTTAACCCATTTTTTTTTATTTTCACTTTTATACATACCTCCTTTTCTACATATTTTCTTGCCGGGCTTTCTGGCACATTCCTTGGATATTCTTTTTACTGAAAAATGAATAGAAGACTAGAAAATAACATGGCGCTCCATCACAGACCGCCGGAACATGCAATACCACTATCTAACTCAATACACTCCTGCATTGGACTGAGTGCGAAGGATCCCCGATTCGTTGAGCCTGCACATGCAATGAGGAAATGTTGATGCATCTTCTCAGAAGTCATTTGGTAGGAAATGGAAACTAGGAGCCCATTTCTACCTAATTATACGTGCTGTGGAGGAAAGAAAATGAGTAGGCACAGGAAAAAATAAGAATAGATACACTGACACACATAAACAAAAAGAGCAGCATGCAAGCATGTAAAATATGTCTACATGCCAACAGGAAAAGCCATGCATACTACCAGTACACATGAATTAATATTGTTAGGACTTAGAATAGAAAAAAATAAATAAATATATCTCCCTGTTTTTCCTGCAATAAACTCACCATCCTCAGTTGGGACATATATGTTTAAATATAAGCAGTCTTCACTCTGGTCTTGTACATATGATGAAACTACATCCAAGTTATTAGTAAACCACACAGGAAGCATGACTTCTGGCAATCTGCCATCAATAATATTCTGGGGACACACAGGAGCAAATTGAGTGGCATTCCTGATATCTGACCAGGGAGATGGTGGCTCTGGAGGTTGAAAACGATGTTCTCCTGTTGGTGGAGCTGCATATGGAACCCCAAGAAACTGAATAACAGGCCCCAAAATTTCATTATTGAGTTCTTTCTTAACCCCTCTTATCTTGCCAAAGTTGGTAGTCACCAGTGGGTCCACATCATCCAATTTTTGAGAAAGCACATGGGCAGCCTGAATCAAACTTCCCAAAATACAGAGAGTCAAGGAGGCACCCAATCCCCCGTGTACCAAACATGCCATCACTGCTCTCCAAACATAATTTGGCCACATGCATCTGGGAAGTGCCATAGTCCCACATTAGTTGTCTACTTGTCTGGTTTCAGTGAGGCAAATGTATTTATATCCACTTGAGAAAGGACGTATAATGGTAGTTATGCCTCCGATTTTTCAAAGGTGAACTTGAGAAAAGCTCAGAAAGCTCTTCATGCAGCAAGTATCTCCCATTGATTTCACATGTATTGAAGCAGCATCTTCAATCATCACTATTTATCAGACCATATCCTATTGACCATTCTGTTTTCCATAGTAGCAATATGGCAGAGTGGCCATTGACCGCAGATTTCTTTCTTATAAATCAAATCCAGTTAGCTGTGGGTCTATATCCTAGAGAAAATAAAAATAAATCATTAGTACAAACAATCTAAAATAGGCAGAGTGATAACTAGATGTTTTACAAGCTATAGGAATACATTAATAATGGCTAGAGTCAGGTGAATTAAATACAACTGTGGAAAAATTACAGTTTGATGTGAGATGACAGATAAAATAACTGATTATTAGATTATTGAGAGACTTGCCTGCTGACTTTATATATGCCTAAGTGGAAGCAGGTCTTGTCAAAATATCTAGTTTCAGGAGCATTTCACAGTAAAGTACTTTTAAAATACTAAAGACTGTGTGTGAAATTTTCCTTTTATTGATAGTTTAATCACTTTGAGTGACTACACAATTAATCAAAAAACAGACTTAAATTTAGAATTCAATACCAGAAAACCTTTTTGAAAACAACTTGTATTGCATTAGTGGAACATAAAATCTGTAAGAAAACACACACACACACACACACGCACACGCACACGCACACGCACACGCACACGCACACGCACGAAGGAGTTCCCAGCCTCATTCATGTGAGAACATGAAAACTAACGCTAATTCAGCCAGGTCAAGTTCCTTGCTATGTCTCAAAAGTTTGTATGAAATATTGGTTTTAAATCTCCTACTTTAAATTTAGACACAAGAATTTTAAAGAGAAATGGCAACTGGCACAATTTGAAAAAGAGAAAGAAGTTGACATTTTTGCAAAATATAATTATTTTACCATTTGGATATATTTTTAAATAACAATAAATTTTCAAAGTGTAAATGAATTTTTGAGTCACACTGAATATATTTTAAATTACAAATTTTACTCTTACTGTCTGTTAAGAGATCAAAGAATTTTAAACACTGTGGCAATTTAAAAGAACAATCATATCTAATCAAGGCATCTTGCATATTAGCACTAATCAAACATCTAACACTGTTTACTCAGTTCAACTCTGAAATCTTCAGAATAAGTTGTAACATTGAGTACAGTACAGTTCACTGGGTAATCTCACATTGACTGCCAAACAGCATGCAGCTCAGACAATTTGTCTTTTCTTGCTCAAGCAACCTTTTAAAGTGCTTACTTTGAAAATAATAATGCTGATTTGTATTAGAGATGATTCTATGCTATCATATTATAGGAAAATTCCTGAAGAAGTGCTGGTCTGGCAAGGGAATTGCCCTGACTTTGTGTTATTTGAAGGGTGATTGAGAAAACTATATAGGGCAACAGGAGATTTTGGTTTTGGCCTGGTGTTCCTTTAGCTCTGAACAATCCCTCGCAGAAGGCAATAAGGAGATAAATGTCTTTCTTTAAGAACACTGCAGTCTGCGTTAATTTTCATGCTTTCGCCACAGAAGCACTTTAACATACAAAAGACAGTTTAGACCCATTCTTCTTATGTTCCATAACTTTGGCACTTATGGAAGACTTAGCTATTCTTGTGTAGAATCATGGTGGTCCATGGCACACCTATACATTTCTCTTATGTACCTTTTTGTTTAAAATGTATGATTTTGACACCTAAAATAGAGCACTGTGGTGAGCACTTGGAAATCTCCATCATCATTTTTTATTCAGCGTAATTCTCAGGTACAGTCATTTCTAAAACTTTTTCATATAATCTCATTAATAATAACAAATATACACCCTCTTTTATTAACAAAATAACTTTTATATTAAAAATGGTTAACTATGTGAAGAATAAAGACACTCTTGTTTCTTACTGATGTTCTATTTCAGCATAAGTTAGGGGAATTGGAATTGCTCATAGCATACTGCATTTTAAAATTTTTATGACTTTAACTCTAGAATTTATCAAGATTTTACATTTACCCGCATAGGAAGAGCTAAGGTGTTGAGCCCAAAAGATTTTTCAGAAGTTATTATTACAGTAGTAATGTAAAATTATGACTTATTTCAGTTACTGAAATTGTAACAGAAATATCCCTAAATACAAAAATTCTCAAGTTTATTGACACTTTTTTTCTTTGACCATTTAGCGATGCTTCCTAATATATGCTAAACTATTAGCTTTTATGTATTTATATTTCATTTGAAAAAATCCTGTAAAATGGGTCTATTGTTTCTTTTTATACATAAAGATATGAAACACAGAGTTTGAATATATTGGACAAAATCACCCAACTAATCAATAGTAGACCCTAGAACCCACTACCATAATTGAATCGATCATTTCGTGACATAAATTCTCAATGCACAAGCACTTTTAAATGATTTCATGCTAATTTTTTAAAATTGAAATGCAAATATGCTGTATATATTTTATGTTTCCTCAGAATATGGAATCTAGTTACATACTCTGACAATTGTCTAGATACTGAGGATTCTAAATGATTTACCTTATTTTACTTTTTTTGCTGTATGATGAGCACAGTAATATATGGAGTAGTTACACAAGATCATGTTAAAACACTCATTTGTATCATGATTTAATTACATTTAGTAATCAAAAAAATTCATAACAACCAAATGCCCATTTGTAAATACTGATGAGTGAATGAGGAAATATTCAACAGTTGCAATTTTATATGTCAGTGAAAACAAAGCATATAAAGCTGAAATATTAGTATAGGCAAATCTCAAATATTTTGAACAAAAGTTGTGGAAGATTAGAGAGAGAAAAATATGATTTAATTAGAAGCCGAAATATAAAAAACAAAGTATAAAAATATACCAAAATGCTAATATATATATTAGCAGGAGAGTTGTCCCCTCTGGATAAAATGGAAAAGAATGAAATGAACTCTAGAAATCAGTTAAATGATATCAAAATTAATAACCCATTATTAAATAAAGTGAGTTTGACCAAGTCTTAGTATTTGATTATGTAGGGTAACATAATATACACATACATCTTTATTATGAATTCTCTGTATTTCCTGTATATTTTACATCTTTTTAAAAAAAGACATAACAACGTGATCAGAAAACTACTACTAGTCAATCCACGCAAATCACATATTACCAGTAGATCAGACTATGAGTTCACATAGGACCAGCCTCCCCTGCCTTCACAGTTAATGCAGCCAACTCATAAATTTTTCTATTACCCCATTCCCTGAAGTAAAGTATGTGTGGGTGCATTAAGCAATAAAATAAATAATAAGTAATATTTAAAAGTGCATGATAAATGGTAATATAATATCTGACTTGCATTAGTTCATTAAAATACCTGGTCCCTCAACTAGTTTGCTCCTCTGTGACCCAGATAAAAAGTAGAGGGAACTGTCTGGGACATTAGGTAATTACAGTGAGTAGACATATTGGTGCATTTTTTCATTCACCCAACAAATATTTATTGGTAATTTACAATGTGAAATCTAGTGTGCTAAACATGGAGAATTTAAAGACAAATACAACCCACTCATCGTTCCCTAGTAACCTATAATATTGTAAAGGAATAAGTCATATAAAATGGTTCCAATTCAGGATAGTATGTGACAATTATTCGATTAGCACAGGAATGGGGGAAGTAAGACTCAACAGAAGGTCTCTAATATCTAGATTCCTATTTTGTATGTCTTTTAAAAATATTATCTCCTTATTCTTTACTTTGTATTTTTTTCTTTTAATGTTGGGTTTTAAGTCTTATTTTTGAACCATGCTCTCTCCTACAGAATTTCCTAGAACTTCTCCCTTCCCCCACCATACTGGGTACTGAACCCAGAGCCCTCACATTGAGCAGTATCACCAGGCCTCTATTTCTTTCTCTCTTTCTCTTTCTCTTTCTCTTTCTCTTTCTCTTTCTTTCTCTTTCTTTCTCTTTCTCTTTCTCTTTCTCTTTCTCTTTCTCTTTCTCTTTCTCTTTCTCTTTCTCTTTCTCTTTCTCTCTTTCCTTCTTCTTTCCTTCTATCTTTCTGAGACGAAGTCTTGCTAAATCATCATTTCCCAGGCAGGGCCCAAACACTGGATCCTCCTGCCTTGGCCTCTCAGATTGCTGGGAATATAGGAGTGTGGCACCATGCTTTGTTTGAATTCTCAAGGATTTAAACCCTTAAAACAATTCTTCCGAGTAGATTCTATTTTTTTATATTATGCAACAGAAAAAAAAACATAAATGCCTGAGGTCACCCTACCAGCAGGTACCAGAGTTGGCATTTAAAACCCCCTCATCCAACATATCCTAGAGAGGAGTCTATATTCTGCACTGTGCTGCCTCTACCATTTCCTTCCTCTGATCACAGAGCTGAATCAAGAATACATAAGACTGCCTTGCTTGATTTCAGTTGGAAATGTGCTCAGAGATTAACTCAAATTTTTGCTGATTTGTTTATATCTGTGGAACAACTGAAAAAACACTAGGAGATTTTTGAGTCTCACAAATGAAGATTTTTATAAGAAAATTTGTAAACACAGAAATAATAAATAGAAAGGAATATCAGAATCAACTGTAACCCCTAGAGATATATAATGCTTTGTAACTATATGTGTGTTACCTGAGGTCAAACCACACCAACCTGTCAAGGTGTTTAATTGGATTCAATGATGTTAACTAAAAAAAAAATTGGATTAAACAGTAACTATTTCTGTGGAATGCCTTGGTTTTCCATGGCCAAGTCTAGTGGCTATGTAGCTGGAGAATACCTACATGACCAATTTACTGTGGAGAACCGAGATACCCCCAATCATGGCATGCTATATCACAATGTCATTTGTGCATACTGGCAGTAGCTCAAAGATCTGAAGGCTAAGGATGTCCTGTGTCAACTAACATTGGAAGAACAAATAAACCTGAGTCTGAAATTTTCCATTTAACCTATCTCCTTACTGTTATAGTACTGTATTCTTTGCCCGTAGTAAAGCTGTCCAATGAGCATAAACTGTTGGAGTCCTTTTAACAACTGAACATTTAAAGTAACTAATGTGTAAGTAGCTCACATAGTATACTTAAAAATAGAATGACTAAACATATGAATGTAATCATCAAGAACCATTGTTAGGTTTTAAGAGAAATAGATTGGTAGAAAGAGTACATGAATTGGGGGGAATTTGAGATAGGTTTTGAGAATTGTATACGGTTTGGACAAACACTAAAAGAATCCCAGGCAGAGGACACAATCTAGGGATAGTGTGAAGAATGTGTATTAGACCCTGTGATGCTCATGCTCCCTGTGTGCAGCTCACTTTCAAGTGACTGGACCATCATAGTGTGCAGAAGTCTGACCTTCTTTCTTCTCTATAAAGTAACACCGAGGGGCCCTCCCAGCTTCCAAAGCTTGTTGTGGAAATCAATGTGGGCTGACATTGACTGAGATTTTCTCTCTCCTTACAAGTATGGTTCTTAATGGCAGGTTCCAAGAAGCTTCTTGCAAACAATCACGTCTTTCAAAGTCTTATATTTTCTCTGACAAAACTGATGTATGACAGAAAGGAAGGAAAATGCCTTGTTTGAGGAAGGCATAGTCTGATTTGGCCGGAACTCAGAGAAAAACACACACAGGACGAGCGTTTGATGAGGCTGGAAAGGCAGGCTGCAGCCAAGTCAAGCAAGCCCTTCATTAAGAGACTGAAGTGTTTGGGTTTTATTCACTGAGTGATGAAAAGCTATTAAACAACCCTATCAAGGGAAGGGTATTATCAAATTTATTCACAGGAAAATTAAACTGGCAGTATTGTGGAGAGTGATTTACAAAGTAGTGTTGCACATACCCTACCTCAAGATAATCAGATAAGGGAAGTCAATACTTGAACTTCTAATTATCATAATGTTTTGCATAAAACAAAAAAAATAAATTAAACTTTGCTGGTAAGAATATATGATTTAACAGCAGTACCTGAAATGGTTATACGATGTAAAATGCACTTGAAATATCATTTGGGAGGTAGATGATTCTATAGTTGTCAACAGTAGCATTTTATTGTTTTATTTCTTAGTTTCAGTGTATAGAAATGTGTCAATGTTTATATCAGTGGATGGAATTACACATTTTTGTCAAGTTGCAGTTAAGATAACTCTCCCAAAATCGACTATTGGGTTAAGGTTTTCCTACAAGATAGAGATTAAAGAAAACACTAGTAATACCATCATAAATAGAGCACAAGAAAAGTATGGAAATAAAACTTTTCTTACAAGCTCTTCTTCAGCTACACTACAAGATTGAAACAATGACTATGCAATCTAATATTAAGAAATAAGAAAAAATTGGGAATATCAAGAAGATATTTTGAAATTTGGATTCTTGTCTATTTCATTTCCTGAGAACCACGCCTAAAGAATCTTTGTGCGTTAATATGTTAATGAATAATGAAATGATGACATCAGGATTTATAAGACCTTTAATATTGCAACTTTATCTTTCTTATCTTCTGAATGTCAATTTTTAGTATGTTATGCAATCTGGTGATACAGATTGTACTGGGAAAATGACAACAAAGAAAAATAAAACAGATAACCACCTACATGGCAAACCAGGTTCAAAGCTTTTTACATGCTTACTGTTATTTAGCTCTCACAACAGATTTATAAACTATTTTTATTTAAGAAGAAGAAAATGAGGCTGAAGGTAGTTAGATAAGTCTCCTAGAACCACTCATCCAACGAAAGACAGATTTCAGAAATAGATCCAGACTGCCCAACTCTATAGCACATGTCCTGAACAGTTATGATGCAGGATATTGTGCTTGCTCCCCAGTGAGATCAATTCAAGGAAGCCATATGCTCACTGAGGTTTAGGATTTCAGGACAGTGGCATATACAGGACATCAACAGGAGGGAAATAAAAAAGACTGCTGATCAGCTTGCTGGGGTTAATGAACAGGCATAATTTGCAACACTTACAAACAGTGTGGTATTGAAGCTTTATCCAGCAACATTTATAGCCTGGGGCAGGGAGCAAGTGATGAAAGATTGGGAATAAGGAAAATAAGAATGGTAGAATTCCAAGTGGCAGAGGTTGTAAGGCAGGATAGTTCTAGTGCTGGTTAGATGAACTATATATCTGACTGTGTGGGTAAGCAGTAGTAGGAGGTACAAGAAGAAAAAATTCAGGGCATCAGAATCAATGTTTAAAAATGATATACTCTAAGATAGGTGTATGAATCTTGATTATGTAGAAGTTCACAGGATGCCATATAAACATTTAGCTATGGAAAACTGATATAGTGACAAGTACATTCTTCCACGAAGAACACTAAGTAGATATAGGAGCAATGACAAGAACTATGTACCGAGGTTAAACGTGAAGCTAACTGTATTGTCTCATTTAATTAGCCCCTTAACACCACCAAGTATTATTATCATTTCCTTATAAGATAATTAAATTCAAATCAAAAATGCAAACCCACTGGAACATTCTTCACAGAAAAAAAAAGAACAGTTTATGGGTGCAGCAAGTTGCAACACAAAGAAGGAGATAGAGTGGAAGAATTAACAGGCTGTAAACATAAACTTTGCTCCTGCTCAGTTTTTCCTGGAGCCTGCTTCTGGGAAAGGGCTGGGTAGGTCTTAGTAGTTTGCCAGAGTTATATTCCACTCTCTCTTCCTCTGCAGAACACATAAATGGTTCTATTTGTCCCCTTTCCCCTTGGGCTACTTCCACTCTAAACATACGTTTCCAGGGATGTTAAGAAAACAGCAGGGAAAATTGAATATTAAGAGAAAAAGGCAAACTAAAAGTTGACAGTAACAGGAGAAAAAATTTTACTAAGGGAAATATTTTAAAGTAACAAAGTAACAAAGAATAGAGCATACCTATGCCATAGGTTTACACCTAACAGTTAAGTATTTTTGTCAATTAACAATCAGAATGGAAAGCAGCACTCAGCACAAGGGGTCAAGTGCTGAGTGATTTTGTCCCAACTTGGTTGCTAATCAAGATCTTCCCTGGGGACTCTCTCTCCATCAGTCTTTGCTTGGAAGATTCCAGGCAGCAGCCCCTGAGGCCAGGCTCAAAGCCCGTAAGGCTACTACTTTCTTCCCTGATCTCTCTAGCCACAAAAAACGCTGCTTTCCCTCAATTAAGAGTGTTTATAACTTTCTTGTAGCTGAGCCTGTAGTACTTTTTATCACAGCAATCAGTAATCCCAGCTTCTATTTCAATCTTACATTCAGAAAATATTTAGTTCCAGACACAGGACTGGTAACACGAATAACACAGGGACAATGCTGGTTCCTATGGAGATTAAAATTCAATAGGGAAGGTACGTTGTGTGAATCAATTGCATGGATAACTATTTGGTCACAGATACTGTACCAAGAAGGATAATGCAGGTAATTCTGAAGTGATATTTCAGAGTATGGAGTGGGAAGGAAGATTTTACTGGGAAGAGTTCTGCACATTGGGTTCTCAGGAATGAGTAGGAGTAGTTTGGTGAACACCAGGGAAAGAAATCTGTCATATGCAACTGGACACATAAATATTATGGAGACCAGTGTAGCATGAGAGAAGGGTGGGGAGAGGGAAAGGCATTGATGACTCATGAATCCATAGGCCATCTTTGAGGCACAAGATCTCATCCCAATATATCAGAATATATATAATTCCCAAACTGACAAGGTACAGTTAGCCTTACTTTTGAGAGTAGAGGCTGCATCTTTTGAATTGTTCATTTTGAATAATCATCCTTAGAATAATGCATTACATTTTAAGTTCTCAGAAAATATTTCTTGTATGAATGACCCACTAATTTATTGTACAATTTTTCATAAATTAACTTATCCCTGATTGTTTGTAATCTCTCTGTGATCTCTGACTTCTGTGGAGGCATTAGTTTAATTAGACTTGAAGAAGGTGTGAAACAGAAGAGGTATAAGCAAACTGAAGTTCAATGAAATTCCTTATCATGAGATGTATCAAAGATTATCATGTAGCCTAGTGACTAATTCCTATATTGTTTCACTCAAATTAAAGATTTTTTTTAAATACCATAAAAGTTTGATTTAGTTTTGGAGGAAGAAGGAGAACTAAAAAAACCCATTTAATAGAAAATATATTTTTCTATCTGTTTATTATGAACCTACTCTCAAATAGAATCTCAAATATCGTTAAATCGAGAATCTACATAGGGGTCCTGACTTGCCAGCAAATAGGATGAAGGAGATGAGAAAGCTGAGAATTCCCAAGAGAGATTTTTTTTTAAAGTCATGGTGAGCAGATTTAATATACATGTAAAATATTGCAGAACACATTTTTAAAACCAATTGGTGACCCTGTGATCTCTCAGAAGAAAATGAATAATCACTCAAGAGCTCAAGAGAGACAGCCAGGTAGAGCTGATTACTTCCCTTGATATTAAATTGATGCTTTTATCTGAAAGGGGCCACGGGTGGATCACAAGTCACTGCTTCCAGAAGGTATTTAATTATGCTTGCCAGCATCGTTGTAGAGAAGCTAGCAAAACCTCAGAGCAGTGCTACATTCTTAGTTTACTTTTTAAGTTTATTTTAGTTCCTAGCAAGTGGCTGGTGCCTGGGAAGAGTGGAGAATTGCCATTTCTGGGGCCCTGCTTAATTAAAGTTCCTCTTTTAAAAATCCCTTGCTGCCAGAGAATAGCTACAACTTTGGCAGAGGCAACGCTGAGTTTCTGAGCATGGCTTTTTGCCAAGGTGTGTCAGTCTTGACCCCTTAGAGGGTGACTAGCAGAGAGAGGGTAGTTAAACCTTTGTGCCCATTCAGTTTCAGACTTCTGCTGGAATTGGCAAGTACTATAGTGACTATTGTTTAAGAGTAACTGGCTACTAGGAACTGGACTGAGACCACCAACTCTTTTTACAGGCATCGAATGACAATAAAGGTTTCCTATCACTCCTGACCTGGCATTGTTCAAACCAGTGGCTGAAAGGGGAAAGGGTATTATACCAAGCCCAGATTTTCTATTTTCCCATGATATTACTCCATATTATTCCATTATAACTAATAATAATATGAGGATAGAAAACAGAACCTGGTCAATCAGTCATTTGTGCAACACATCACCAATATAAGAATTTAATACACACATGGAGTTTATCACTTAAATTAAATGAAGTAAAAGAGACCTTGGAATTACAAGGAGTTAAAGACGGAAAGATCTTAAAATGTATAAGATCTTACATCATAAATTTTTGGTCTTTTGACTAAAATCTCAAGCCCTTTTATATTTAAAATTTTATTGTCTTCATTGTCCATGTTCTATTGATTTAACTTTTAGTGCCTCCAGTGTTTTTTGAGTTAACATATTTTATTTATGGTAGGAGATAACTATGTACCTTTCACTTAATCATAACAGCAGAAATAACCCTATTACATAGTGTCTCAATTAAATATTTTCTGAAAATAAATTCACAACACATAAAGATAGTTAAAAATTTCAAGCATCATTTATCTTTGATTAAAATTCAACATTGTAAATGTAATCTTTTCTACTTTTTGAATGTCATACATTACTTCAAAATATCCATCAATACAAATGACTATAGATTATATGTCTTTAAAAGGCAACAATGATAAACTAAAGTATGAGTTGATTAGAAAGGTTGCGTAATTAGTCGCTACTCAATCTAGGTGTTAGGGAGAAAGCTACACAGCTTTGAACAAACCAGACAAAAATTCACTGCTATCTTGGACATTATGTAGACTAACACCATAGTATTACTTCAATATATAAAATGGTTTCATCCTCAGATGTTATTAAAGATTTCAGCTTTAAATAATTGAAAATTTTGGCATCAGGCTCATGCAATATGTGCATTAGAACTCACAACACAGTTAAAGATGTGTTAAAGCTGGTGACTATTTTACCCATAAGAAAATGGATAGATAACGTTGTTACTTGTGTATAAAGTTTCGGACAGCTAAGTAACACAGAAGGAAATTTAAAATGACAGATGCACTGACTTGAAGCATAATGGTTGCTGAAGTGAGCCTTTATTCCTTTTAGCACTGTGGTTAACTATTAAACGACTCAAGTATTATTTTCAGGTGTGAATATTGTGACAAATCTTGGCTGTTGTCATATCTCCTAATCACTGTTTTCCTACTCAGTTCCATCTTAGGAGGGGTAGTTATTCAATGGGAACTCTTATCCTAGTGACAATCACAACTTGGTTTGTATCAAATCAACATTCCTTGTTTTAATACATGACCTTGTTGAATTTTACAAGCATACTGAGTATTCCTTATAATGATATGAAAGTATTCCCTATAACGATTTAATATAAAAGTATTAACAGTTTTCAATTCACTTTAAAACATTATGATTGACTTTTCTTTTGAAGACCCAACATTCATTGGACATGTCAAGGAGGAAAAGAATGAACACTACTCTTATAACTAACTGATGCCAAACATCTGTATAAAGCATAAATCATTACACCAGTTGAATGTTTTCAGAACAGAATCTGTTTGAGGCCTTCATAGCACTGTCTGACTTTTGTCACTACTTCCAGAAAGTATCTATCATTTTAGGGGCAAAAAAGTAAGAAAAGCCCATTTAAAGGAAGTATTTGCCTGAAAGTTCATTTCCTTCACAACTTCTGTTTCCTCCCCTACATAAAATGCCACCACCAAATAAATAAGCAAACAAATAAAGCATTGTACTTACTTCTAAATTATGCAAAACTAAATCAAAATATAAGGTATAGGTATAATGATTGATATGCAATTTTCTTATTAAAGGACCACCTACAGCATCACAAAGGGACACCGTGGACTTCAGCGGTTAGTTTCCACTGTAGCCCTATGTAGCACTAGAAAAGCAGAGTACCGAAAATCTTACTATGTGGCCTGTCACTGATGAACTAGTATTATATATACAAAGCGTGGTTGGATACACAGTTAAAATACTAGTTAAAATTTCTATGTAAACTGAAGAAAACTAAAAACAGTTTTAAAATGTTTATTTTTCTACTTCATAAGTCAAACCTAAGCTCATGAATTTAAAGTCAAGTCCTAAAATGACAACTGCATTAAGTAGGTCTAGTCTCAACCTGAAACTTTATTTCCTGTGATATATCACTGTGCTTTTTCATTTTACATCTGTGGTTGTAACGAAACTTGCATGTGTTCCAAAATAAATTTTATGCTCAACTTGTTTATCTCAATTAAACTTCCTTTAACAGTTGATAATATGTGTATTATTAAAACTCGTTAGTCCCATTCACGCTTGCCTGTCAGTTTTTGGCTACATGTTCGTATGTTGAAGTGTTCTGTTATTATACATAGAAGAAAATTAAATAATAAATATGTGATCTTGAACGTTTTATGAGCGTCAGGATGAGAGAGTGTCTGCAAGGCCCATAAGGTTTCACACAAAAAAGGCATTACTGCTAAAGCTAACAGGCTGACATATCTCTGATCTATAAAGTCTGCAGTAATGGTAGCAGTAAAGCGCTCTGCTATTGACTAGCATTTCTCCTACATGCAATGGAAATAGGCACGAAAGAGATTATATTGACTGCTATAAAAAAAAGAATTCATATAAAAATCTCCCAAAAGTTTAATGTCTAATAACTTCAAATGCCTGGAGTGATTTATTAGTTTTCTCTGAATTCAGTTAAGCTTAGAGTTGGCAGTCTTTTTCTTTCACAGAGATTTGCTATCAAATGGGTGTGTGGGGGTTCTTCTGTTTGTCTGTTGGAGGCCATCTGAAAGCAAAGACAATTTATAGCCTTTTATAGAAACAGCAATATTTGACATTATCAACATTATTTCATGAACATTGTTAAAATGATTCCACTAATAACAGAACAGAACTATGCAAACTTGTTACCATCAATGAATAATTCTTAGAAACAGTTGGGGATATTGTTAATATACATTATGATCTTACATACCTCAAGATGTTTTAAATTATCTTTTGAAAGTAATGAAAGGGATACAGTAGATTTATCTTGAACATTCACTACTTTAATTCTTACTATTCTGGGTTTTGCAGATTTAAAAATTGAAAATGTAAATTAATGTCATGTTTTGTTTCCTTCTTTGTTTTTACATTTCTCAGTAAAGCAAAAGAGGTGAGAAGTTTGTTCTTAGGAATATTATATATTAAATTTCAACAACCTGTTAAATAAAGATTTATCTCTTTCTGTTTCTTTCCAATTAAGTATATTTAAAAAATCAGTTAATGTGAAATAAGGTTTAATGCAGTAAATCATTGCAAAAATCTTAGAAGGAACCTGCAGCAAATACGTTAGCCTTCCCTGAATGTTAAGCCAGTAAAAGCACATAAAAAGCTTGCAAGAGACAGGGTAGATGTGAAGCAAAGTTCCAGTGAGGCAATGTGAGCTTTTCTACAGTTAAAAGCTTTGGGAAACCCAATGCTATAGCCTGTCACTTATGTTACTAATGGGGTTTACAATTCTCAGAGTTCATTGAGAGTTTCTAACTCTTTACCCACCACATTTATGGTATAAAATTAAAACAGCTAATCAAAACAATACTTTTTAAAATAATCTCATGCTCAAAACCATGTATGTGGATAAGATAGTATAAAATGTGTTTAATTTTCCAAGTGACCTGTCCAGGTTTTAAGCTATTCTTAAAGTGGCTCACTCTATCAGAGAAAGCATTTATCTAACTGGACACCTTGATTTTCATTTACTGGCTATAGCTGTTAAAGTGTATTCCTGTATGTTTATTTCCATTGTCATTGGCCTTCAAAAGTGCCTTTGCAGTCTACAAGGTTTAACCAAAGTTTTATTAAGAACTGCTATAGAAATGAAGATGATATCAAAAGATATCAAACAGTAGGTCAAAGTTTCTCCTTTTCATTTCCCATTCCAAAAAAGAATAGAGAGAGGAGAAAATATGAATTATTCTTCAGAAAAGTCTTCAGTCACTACAAATGTACACTGAGCTAAGTCTTCCACTTTTAACACTAAGGCACGTGCAGTAATCGCTGATTTAGTGGTTCCACAGTATGCTAGTAAACTCTTAAAAGAAGCTCCTTTTCATGTTTCAAGTTCATTACTACTTTTGTATCAACAGTTATATTCTCTATTAGCCTCAAAAGAGATATCTCAGTTTGCCTACCACTCACCTTTCTTACTTGTTATTATCATCATTTAATATGCTGCTAGCTGCCTTTGTACTAATTTAATCTTTGAAGGAAGATAATAATTATCTGACTGTGTGGCTGGGATTACTGGCTAAATGTACCAACACACAGAACATCCATTCTTCTAGTTCCAGGCTGCACTCTGACCACGTGACTTAGAGCAGTACAAAACAGAGGCAAAGCTACCCTTCCAGACAGCTCAGTGAAACTAACAATTGGGCTTGTAGAAATTATTTCTTGCTAGCTCTATAATCTTTAGAAAATCTCATATAAAGTCTTCTGGAAAAATAGGTAGCTTTCCCATTTTAGAATTTCTGAGAGACGAAAGTTTTATATTTTTCTATTTAATCTTAAAAAGACAGATTTCACCTGCTAGCTCTCAGAATTAGGTTTGAAGTTACACATACACACACACTGAGGAGAAGAGTTTGGTAAGAGTCATCTAGTAATAAGGAGAATGTCTGATGTATCTGGAATCCTGAAATAAGCACTACGGGAGGTTGAGTGTGCTTCAGATGACATTGAAGAGTTGCCTTTCGCTGAGTTCACTGGTAATGGGGAGACTTTAATGCTAAAACCTTGAAGGTGCATGCATACATATCAAAATTTGAAAACAAAAGCTTCTGAAAAAATATCTAATGCCTTTCTTAAAAAGATTCCAATATTCAACAGAATACATCACTTCATATTTTACCAATTATTTATTTGCACTGTATTTCAGTGCATTTCAATGCCTGGCAGTTTAAAATTTAACGAATTGACCTTAAATAGAAACAAAAAATCAAACTAAAATAATGATCTGAAGTGTCAAAAGCTATAAAGGGGGGGTGGTTCAGTAATCTTTTATATATATGTACGTCTTTTAAATGAGTCAGTTCTTCATATGTAATTGCTTTGAAGCTATGTAGACTCCAAAATTGGTTGAGGATAATATGCTTTGCCAGATTCCAGAGCGACTTTACTTTCTGAGTCAATTAATATTCACGCATTTGGGTTATTAATTTTAATTTTGTATCTCTTGAAATCGATACTTTTCTACAAATAAAGATGAGGTTTTTCTGGCGAGCAGCAAAATTTTTAAAAGAAAAAAGGATTCCTTATGTTCAGCTGCAAGAAAATAAAAGAGTATCTAGAAACGCGCGCGCACCGCTCAGTCAGAAAGAAAAGCCAGTCGCTGGCGAGGCAAGCAGGGCAGGACGCATCGGAAACGCAGCCGGCTGCCTGGCGCACTCGCCAGCCTGGGCCCTCGGAGAAAAGGCTGCAAAGGCGTCTCGGGCTCCTCCAACTCGAGAAAGTTACCTCCGACTGTATTACGCAAAGTCGTGCAAGTGAATTACAAGACAGCATGTGTGGCCAGTCACCTGCTTCTACTGTCTCTACAGATGCAGGGACCCTGTAACCCTTTAGTGTCGGACTAAAGAGAGGGGGAGGCTGAAAAAGGTGGGAAGAGAGAGGGAGGGAGAAGGAGACACCGTGGACACGGCCCATCCCCACTCCCCAACCCCCGCCCCTGCAAAATACCCCTAGAAGCCCAGATCGCCACCGAAACCGCGGAGGAAGCAGCAGCGAT
>RJWT010016112.1:0-20061 GCA_004365215.1 Cuniculus paca | reverse complement strand
AGCTGAGACATGGAACTGTTGCTAAAAATCACAAAACAATGTTAAAGTTTATGGTCTTATGGGATCATATCACTAACTGTCCAGGACCACAGGTGGCCTGCAGGGCGTGCGTTAGACGTGCCTGCTCTGGTTTTCACTACCTCCCAATAGCACTACAAACTGGGGGTCAACCTTCTAGCAAACAAGCCCTTTGGGCGGCAAGTAAGATCCAAACCATAACAAGGGTGTGTTTCCTATTATTACCGTAATAAGTTACTCAAATATAATGGCTGAAAACAACATAAATTTATTATCTTACATTTCTGGAAGTTAAATTCCAAAATGATTTGTACTGTGGTAAAATTAAGATGTCAGCAAGGTCAAATTCTTTCTCGAGGCTCCAGGATAACATCTATTTCTTTGTGTTTTCTAGCTTCTCCAGGCACCCTGCTTTACTTAGCTTATCACTCCATTCCTCCATCTTCAAAGGATCAAAATTGCACCAAATCCTTCTCACACTGCTGTTTCCTGGTTTTCTCTCTTATATGTTCCTGTTCAATATTTGATGAATCTTGTGATTGTGTTGGGTACACCCAGATAATTAGAACATTATCTCCATTTGAAGTTGATTAGCAGCCTTACTCTCTTTGTAAACTTGATTTTCCCTTTCCTTGTAGCTTAGCATATTCAGAGATTCTGAGATTTGAGAGCCCATTATTTTATTATATAAGAATAATAAAATAATAACAGTGACACATATTCATAGCATTGTATTGAAGAAGAGTACATTATGGAGTTTTGGGGCAACATATATCACTATTATCTTTTAAAACTATCTGTCAGTTTGCTAGGTGTATGGTTTGTGGCTGGGTGTCCCCTCAAAGCCTCATGCAGTCATGGAGATGGCTGAGTCTAGAGTTTGTGAATGACTCATGGTTCAATGTTGGGATTATGGGTGTGAGTGCCACACCCTAGTGGGCATGGCCTTCATACAGTATAAGGGACAGAGTCTTCTCTCCATGTTCCTCTCCTTTTGCTCTTATTGCTTGTGCTGTTTTCCACCTCTTTGAGCAGTTGCCCTCTGCCATGTGCCACTCTCCTTGGAATCAGCTGATTATGGACTGAAACCTCCACAAACTGTGAGCTAAACAAACCTTTCCTTCCTTAACTTTGGGTGTGAGTATTTTGTCTCAGCAATGATAAAAAAGTAACCAAGACACTAGGGTTTATTTTTTATTTTTTATTTTTGGAACTGGGAGTCGAGCTCAGGACCTCACACTTGCCAGGCAGGCACCATGCCTCTGAGCTATACCCCCGGCCTACTATTCAGGCTATATTAACAAATACCACAAAGTGAGTGGGCTAAATGAGATCCTTTGAGGATAGGATCTGTCCTAAGTCTGTCTTTTAGCTTATGGTGACTAGCTGGCAATATTTGGAATTCCTTTGCTTGTAGATGAATCACTCAACCTTTACCTTTGTGTTCACATGCTTCCTGTGTGCATTTCTATATCCAAATTTACCCTTTTTATAAGGACCTCAGTCATAGTGGACTACAGACTCAGTCATGGTGACCTCAGTCGTGGTGGACTAGAAACTCATCCCCCTCCATTGTGACTTTATCTTAACTAATTATGTTTACAATAATTCTGTTTCCAAGTAAGGTCACGTTCTGAACTGCTAGGAATTAGGACTTTAACATATAAACTTTTTAGGATTTACAATTCAGCCCCCCAAATCTGAAAGACCAGTGGATGGAAATTGTAGGCAGAGAATATTTACTTTAGGATAGGAAAGTGCTTTCTATCAGATGTTTGAATCTGAAATTAGGTACTGAGTTTCCCAATATAAATTAAGCATTTAGTAAGAAGGACATTGTAAAGCAGATTCAAACACTACAAAACCACTTAAAAAAAGATAACTTTTAAAATGTCCTCTTATATTCCATTAAAAAGCTAAAAATTTCTATCTTATGATCCAGAATTCCTGCTTCTAGGTATGAATTCAAAGGAGATGAAATTATTATCCTAAAGAGATATCTGCACTCTCATGCTTATTGTACCACCAGTCACAATAGCTAAGATATGGAGTCAACTCAGATGACCATTTCTGGATTAATGGATAAAGAAAAAAATATATATATATATGTATACATATACATATATACAATAGAACACCATGCAGTAAAAGAAAGAATGAATCCTGGCATTTTCAACAACATGGATTGACCTGGAAGTCATTATGGTAAGTGAAATGAGTCAGATAAATACATGTTCTCACTTATTTGTGGAAACTATAAAATTGATTGCAGAGAAGAATAGAGTACAATGGTGGTCTCTACAAGAGGGAGGGAAACTGAGAGAAGTTAAATCAGGGACACTAAAACACAGTTCTAGCTTTCAACAGCACAGAGAGTGACTACTAGTCACGACAATCTATGATCTATTTAAAAATAGCTAGGAGAGTACAAGATTCCCAACAGATAAAAATGATAAATTTTTTGAACAGATTAAAGTACTTGTTTTCCTGATTTGATCACTGCATATTATTAACATATATCAAGTTATCATATGTACCCCATGAAGATGTACAGTTAGCCATGCCTTTACTCTCAACTAGTAAAAAGACTGAGGACGGAGAATAGCAAGTTTGAGTCCTGCCCATGCAATTTAGCGAAATTTCACCTCAAAATGAAAAAAGGGCTGGAGACTCATTAGCAACTCATTAGTAGAGCCTGTCTAGTATTGGCAAGGCCCTAAGCTCAACAATCCATACCATAAAAGTAATGTATAAATATTATGTCCTGACAGAAATTAAATACACACTGTGTGAAAAGCAGAATAAAGTAAAATGAACTCATAACTCGGAAAGGATAGGTTTTTTTGGTTTTTTAATTTTATTTATTTTTAGTTTCATTTTAAAGAGAATAAAACCAAGCAAAATAAAATAGAATAAAGCCAATCAAAACAAGCCAGTGTAAGTGACACAGGACTTCAAAACAATAGGAAATCAACAATGGTTACCATAATGCCTCTTGTTGTCTTCAAAATAGCTGCAGATACCTTCAGACATAGTAAAAATCAAATAAAACAGAACAGAATAGAACCAATAAAAACAAACAATGAATGCAATAAAGGACTTCAAAACAAGATAAGAGTAAATCCAGAATAGCTACCATAATGTATCTTGTTATCTTTGAAATAACTGCTCCTGCCATCGGATATAATAAAATTGAGCAAGACAAAACAGAATAAATCCCAACCAAACAAAACAATGAAAATGCTATAGGACTTCAAAACTGAATGATAGGGAATTAACAATGGCTACCACCTTCAGAAGGAGATCCCCATAGATGCTACATTGCGTATTGTTATCCTTTGAATAGATGATCAGACTACCAGACCTAGAGCTGCAAAGTCAGTAAAATACGAAACACTACAAGCATTAAATTGTATTTTACCTCACTAGCTATCATCGCAGCCTGTGTTTCTCTGGACCAGTAGGTTGCTTATGGTGGGGAGGGAGGGGGTTGGCTCTACTTGTTTCCCAGCCCATGTGCCAGAAGGGGCTGGCATCTGGCTTTCCCCCAGCATCCCGCACATGACACAGATTCACAGGGAGGACTTGCTTCTTGGTGACTTCTTGTTCTCTTCCTCTGCAGTCCATGAATGGTGCTGACCCACAGGAGAAGGCTGGCATCTGGCTCCAGAGGATAGGTTGTTTTGTATAACCAGCTCCAGAGAGCAGTATTACTTCTCAAAGGTTAATAAGAGCTCAGTTGGCTTGCATCTAATGCGAATTCTCTGAGAAGCTCCTCTGCAGTGTTTTATGGTAGTGTCCTTCAAAAAGTTTATCATGAATTTTAATTTCAGATTATGAGGATGAAGACAAGCTGAAAGTTGTAGAAGCTCCTATTCAGAGCTCCTATTATTTATGTCAGTAGAATCAATCATTGTGTGAAGATGCTGGTTCTGGATTTTGCCTAAGCGTATATCCAGAACCTTGTACGGATGAGAAACGACATGTACTCCAGACAACTCAAACCAGTGCTGGACACAATAAATGTGGACTTGGGTTAGGAGAGGCTTTGTTTGAAAGGATTATTATTAGAGAGACTATTTTAATGGGGAGAATGTTCTGTCTATGAGATCTATAAGCACCTCAAAATCAGATAGAAAAAGACTTTTGTAGAGTAAAGTAAACAATGCTGGAGAGAAGCAGGGATGGGGAGGTGGGTTCAACCAGCAATGGTGCAATCAGAGCTGAATAGAGAAGGCTTTACTCCACATCAGCCTACATTCAGACAGTGCCACTAAGAAGGGATTGCATGGGGGCTCAAGCTGAGAGTGGGTCAAAACTCAGGGGCCTGGGTAAAGGAGAAAAATTTAGCTAAAGTTTGGTTCAATCAAGGTAACAGGTTTTTTCCCCTAGACTGGTCAGTGCTTCCACAAAATTTAGTTAATCATTTATAAGGCAAAGAACAGGAAATTAGAGGGCTTTTTATTATAAATAAAAAGAGAATGCATTATGTAAGTCATGTGAAGAAGAATAAAAAAAAATCATTTCCGGAACCTGGAGGAGTGAAGAGACTTCTTTAGCTACCTGTTATCCAGGGTCGCAGAGCTCAGAGTATGTCTCTGTCACTGGGGTGTTCGGAGTGCAGTTGGGGGTGGGCTGGACATTTCCTACTCTTTCCTCACTTCGGTGCTATTCGCAAAGATCAGCACATGTTTACTGAGGCTCTGCTTTGAGTCTAGCATCATCACAGGTGTCCTGGATCCACACTAAAGACATGACTTTTCTTCCTCCCAAGCAGTTTATATATTTGTAAAAAGTTCACACTGTTTTACAAGAGGCATAAAAATAAAGTTGTCTTTAACCACCTGAAAAATGTGCCTACTTTGGCAGCACATATACTAACTGCCTGAAGGGCAGCAGAGATGTAAGTGCTTTAGGGAATATCAGAGGAAGAGGACCTAACGTAGGCTGAATAAGTTGGAGTCAGTCCAGGCCTTCCACTCTTCATTCCATTCTCTGCCCACTTTGTCCAGTTTTGTGCTGGCCTGTCTGGTTTGTGTCACCCAAATCTCCTAGCTGGCTGCAACTGAATTTGGTTTGGCCAAGGGAACAAAAGTTTGAGGATAAGAGGATCAGAGAAGTCCAGGATATTTCTTTTGACTCTTTGCCTTATCATGCCTTTGCCATGGGATGAATTGGGGGACAGGTCAGAAGCAGGTCTCAGAGGTTACATACATCATGATGCTACTGGCAATGTAGCACAGTGGCACAGAGCTTGCCTAGCATGGTCAAAGTCCAGAGTTCAATTCTCAGCAATGCAAAAGAATGTAATTAACAAAATAGTGAAAAGATTTCTTTTTTAAAGATTCCTTTATAATGCATTGTAGTTGTTTGCAGTCATTTCCTGTACAATGATGTTTCATTTAATGATGGATTACATACAGATGGTTGTCTCCTAAGATTATATTGCCTAGTAATGTCATAGCCATCTTAGTTTGTCTAAATACACTCTTTGATGTTTGCACAATGACATAATCATCTACTGATGCATTGTACATAATGTATCCCTAATGTTAAGTGATGCATGATTATAGACTGACCCAATCATAGTTGACTCACTATAGCTTGAATTTAAAGCAACAGGGAGCATGTTTTCATCTCTTGTTCTTGTCATATCTCTGTGATTTTAGTTAAACTTTATTTGTAGATAAAATGGATTACATTTGTGACCTTCGTGATGGTGAAACATGGGCAATGAACTTCTTGCCATCTCCACCTCCTGAGATGGGTTCTGGATGTCAGAAAAGAAGTGAGGACTATTTTAGGGAATATATAGAAAATGGAACATACGGGAAGAGAAATGTACAAAACTGCAGGGATCCTTTGAGACACAACAAATGATTTGAGACAATGAGGCATAAATTGCAAGAAGAGTGGTTACAGCTAAAACTGGGGAAGAAGGCACAAGCTGTGTCATAAAAGGCCTATACAACTTCCAAGGAGCTTGGACTGCACTTTGTGAGTAACTGAGCATCAGTGGTCAGCTCTGTAATTTAGAGAAATCAGGCTAGCGGCAGTGTGGCACACAGACTGGAGTGCTAGACAGAAGTACAGAGACCTCTGGGTTTGGAGAGATGATGAGGGCCTGACTGGGCAAGATAGTGGTTTGGGGAAGTTTTGAACCTCTACGAGGTTAATTGAAACAGTGACGCTTAACAGTACCAAGCAGGACTTCATCATGTTCAGGAGGTGTGAGCAAAAATAGCAACTGACCTTTGAGACGTATCCAATATCATATGGCTTCTGAGTGGATTTGGAATCTTTTGCTCTACTTCTAATCCCATGGTTTTCTTTGTGCTATACTGCCCAGCAAAGTGCATACACAGCCCTGGGCACTGAGGTCTGGGAAGCTGCTGGAAAGTACTGGTCCAGGGAAATCCCGATGGAGCCAGGAAGCTACCTGCCTCTGGGCCAATGGTTCCTTTGTTGATCTTTCCTTGTCCCATTTGGATGTGCCCTGTGTTTCCTGCTGGACCTGTGGATGATACTCGATCCTGCCTTTACCCAAATGGGAAGAAATAAGTGAGAATTTTATTGCACCTTTCTTATAGCTGTAGTTTGGGGATACAGCAGCAATAGCACCTCTGAGATCCTAGTCTCCCCATCAAGTTCTCCCTTTTATGGCTGAGGTAATGTTTGCTTCCATTGTTTTGCTTGCTCAAAACATGTGGGAGAAGACTTTTATTTTCACTCCTTTTGTCTACTGTCTGAGGAGTCCTCAGGGTCTGATTTCTATACCCTTTAATTACTAGAATCTCTGAAAGTTGAGAGCTGCATTTTAGGACCTATTTCTTCCATTTTATTTGTGGATTCTTCCTTGTGGGCACTCCTTAGGTCCCCTGTCATCAGTTGACATACTGGTTCTTCACTCTTAAGTTTATTATAACTTGTCCAGTAGCACATTCCTGAGTCCTGGAGGGAAGAGATAGCATAGAATTTAGATCAAGAAATTGTCTATCACTTTAGTCCAAAATGCTGGGAGAGCATTGGAGTGGTGAAGAAAATGTTGTCTTCCACCTAAAGTCCCACTGAAATGAACCAACGGTGGATTAAAATTAATTGGAGAAGAGATATACTATTTAATGTATGTAGACTCGGACTCATACACAAAGTTGGTGACATCAAAGGCCAGATAGTTGAAACTTAAATAGTGTCCCAAGTCCTGGAGAGGAAGAGACTTGAATGAGAGGTACTTGTGGTATTCTGGAGACTGGCCATGGCAAGTAATGGGAGGGACGAAGGAAGGAATATGTGGGGTGGACACAGTTTGTCTTATATAGATCAAGTCTCTCAAATAATCTTTCTGAGCCATCCTCAGAAGAACAGATGAAAAGCCTACCTGAATGTGGTGATTATCTTTCTTGGTTGTTTGATGAGTTTCCTGGGGGTGGGGGGTTTAAGACAGTTTTCTTTCTTTTGGAAGATTTTTCAGGTAAGGGAATTCAAGAGAGAGATTCCCTCTGTGAGGTTAGTAAAAAGACACAAGACAAGTTCAAAGGCCTTGGATTCTAAGGAAGCTTCTAAGGCTTCTCATCACATGAAAGCTTCAGTCTTTGGGGTATCAATTTATATTGAGCCCCACAAACATGCACATCAGGGATAAAGGAAAAATATGCCTTTTAGCAAGAATCAGATAAGATCGAACAAAGTGATTTATAGCATGTATGTGAGCCTGAAAAGCCAAATTGAGAGCTAGAAGCCCAACAATGAATTTAATTAAAGCTATGGAGCTAATTTTACCTTTTCTCCACCCCATGAAAGACTAGGAAATGATTAGAACACAAGTTCTAGAATTACACCACCCATGTGGTAAGCCTCTGACACCTGCGAGCTATGTGACCTAGAGCAAGATACTTCTTTATTTGGTTTGAGAAGTTTAAATGAAATAATGCAGGTAATGTAGTTCTGAGTAGAACATGACAAAATAGCCGTTAACATTTGTTAAATGTTATGTTCTAAGGATCAAAAATATTAATGTTACTATTGCTCTTTGTGTTGCAAGCCATGTTGTAGTTTTTCTTTCCAAAAAAAATTGACTGATGGGAAGCTATTAAGTAAGGAGGCTGCCCAACCTCAGTGCAGAGGGCTGGTTAAGATAGTACAGATTGCTGGTTTCCAATACAAGAGTTTCAGATTCAAGAGGAATGGAATATGCTGATTTGAGAGTTTGCCTTTCTCTAACAAGATGCTGCTGCTGCAGCTGGCCTGGGAACTAGACTTCCAGAAACACTGGCATAGAGATAAGGAGGTCACTTTTAGAAGTCAGAGGGATCCAGATTAAAAGCTGAACTCTGGCACTAGATGGCCTTATGTAAATTAATTTTGTCTATTTAAGCTTCAGTTTTCTTTTCTCCGTGCACAAGTCTAAAATAAAGGTTGTATGAAGTTAATATAGATGATCTCTATAGAACATTTACCACCCAGTTCGTGCATCAGATGTAGTAGCCATCACTCCTACTCTGCTCACCTTTGGAAATTCCTTCATCTTTTCTGGGCCTTTGCTTCTTTATTTGTAAAGTGGGGGTATTTATTAAATTGTATTATGTGACATTTAAAGATACTCAGTAAGACTACAGCTTTGAATGCTTTTCAAAATTTGTAAAAGAACACTGTCTGAATGTGACAAGTTTAATGACCATTTCAGAAATTGAATATGATCATTTTAATTGTATTTTTATTTAATTGTATATAGATATAGACTTTTTTGAAAGGTGGTGCTGGGGATTGAACCAGGGCCTAGAATTTACTAAGCATCTACTCTACCACTGAGGTATATTCCTAGCTCATCTGTGGCATTTTTCTTTTCTTTTCTTTTCTTTTCTTTTCTTTTTTTCTTTTCTTTTCTTTTCTTTTTGTTTTGTGTTTTGTTTGTTTTTTGTTTTTGAGGCAGGGTCTCACTCTGTAGCCCAGTCTAGCCTCCAATTCATGGTGATCATCCTATCTCTGCCCCTCAAGTGCTGGGAGTACAGTATGCACCACCATGCCCAGCTAAGCATTTTAAATAGGACTTGGAACATCTTCTTCTACTGTAAGAGGTCTCAGACTCCAAATGCTCTTTCAGATTCTGCCTCTTATTTTAATTTTACTCCACAGTTGTCTTTTCTTCAGTCTTTCACCAAATCTGAACAACGAAATAGAATCATTCATTTTATTTCTTTCATTCCCCATTCACTTTTATTTACTGCTGTTGTGCTTTTCTTTGAAGGCATATGCTCCTTTTTCTCAGTAGCCTTCTCTCCTGAGTGAAGTGGGAATGGTCTACTTGGTTGAAGACTGAGTCAATTACCACAGGAAACAAAATACATCTTAAAAAATTCGTATTGCTTCCCAATGGAGTTATCTAGTTAGAACTTACGCTTCTGACCCTCTTCATTTGTTTTTGTTTTTTTTAAATTTATTTATTCATTTTTAAATACAAAATGGCTAACATATATATCTTGCTATCATTAAAATGGGGGAAGAGGCTTGGCTGTGGATGTCCCAGTCCCATGGCGGCTCCAGACCCTCTTCATTTGTAATGCCTTTTGTTTCTATAGTTGTGTTGTCGGCTTTTTTTTTTTTGATGTTTGTTTTTTTGCCTTAGCTCTTTGCTAAGCCTTAAAACACAGAGACTTGTTGGCCACCAATGGCTTGCGGCAGAAAAATAGAGTTGGGGAGCATTCGATTGTTAGTGCTTTCTTAAAGACTGAAATAGATGCCAAGTTTCTTCCTGGAATCAAGAGTTCAGGAGCAAAGAGAATAGTAAACGTTTTTATTAAAATAATTGACAAAACTTTTTTACATCATTGTAGTTGTTAAGGAAAAAATATTCATAATATTTGCTAAATTCAGATTTTGCACTCATGAAGAGGGGTCCTGGCAATATGTATAAAGGTCACTAAGGGAGGTCTGGTAGCGAGGGAGTGAGATTGGACTCAACTCCAGTTCTAACAAGGGCAAGTAGAATCTACAACTAAGAAGCAGGGTGGGAGTTGGTAGATGGAAATTTATGAAAAGAAGATATCAGAAGTAAAAATAATTCTAGCCCAAGGTCGACCAGGAGTGATAAGTTATTGAGAGGGGTTATGTACCAAGGTCTGGGGATTTTCACTAAACTGAAGTAATCTGGATTCTATAAGAACAAAGAGGGAAGCCCAAGGTAGGGCCTGGTCAAGCCAAGAAGTCAGAGGAATCTGACTAAAATTTTGGCCAATGGAGTCTTTGTCACAGTAAAACCCTGAGAAGGTTAGATAAATCAAAATTTCTTTATCATAATAGTAAAAGTTCTCTTGGGAAGTCCTGTGTTGGGGAGCTGTATTAGTGAGCATGGACTTCTGGGTTTGTTACCCTTTGTGGTGAGGGGGTATATGTTTGTTACCTCCTCCTGAAGACAACTATCACTGCGTGAATCTATCACACAGACATGAACTCTGTCATTTATTACCCTTCAATTCTGAACACTCCTTTCATAGGCAACATAAAAAGTTTACCAATTCTCTCAAAATCTCACTGTTGAAACTCTTCTGCATTCTAGGCAGTTTGATTTGTCTTTAATAAAGTCTCAGGATGGTATTATGTTAGCAAAAGCATCTTTTCCCCCTTTCTTATTTTATTTTGTTATAGAGTGGGATAAATTTTGCTAAGATGTGACTAAAGTACTGCCTAAGGTTTGTTAGTGGAGGTCCCAAGACATGTGACAATAAAAAGAGGGTTAATCATGCAAAATGTTGCAGGTTGCACTAATGGCTCTGTCTCAGCATTGCACATGACCCCAGGGGCCAGATTTCTGAGGAGCTTTCTTTTCTTTTACTATTTTGAGCAGCTTTCTTATTTGTTTATATCTCAATGTAGACAGGACCGCCTCTGTAAGTAAGGAAGACAAGGGGTTAAGATTCCAGCATTGTCCTATTTTGCTTTATAATTTTTAATTTTATTTTGTATTTTTTGAGATGACGCCTTACTATGTTGCCTAGGCTTGCATTTATAATCTGTTTTGGTTACTTTTTCTTCATTGCTGATACAAACACCTGACACCAAAATGAAGCAAGGAAAGGTTTATTTAGCTCACAGTTTCTGGAGATTTCAGTCCATAATCAGCTGGCTCCAAGGCAGTGTGGCGTGGCACTGGGGCAGCACTTCAAGGCAGAAGCCAGAGCAAAAAAGAGAGCAAAGGCAAGCCTCTTCTCTACCCTTAAATTGTACACAGGCCACCACCCCCTTCCCAGGGTGGGTGTAGCACTCACAAAATGTCCTTGCCCTCTTTTGCACAGGATGAGGATATTTACAAAGTAAGAACCCTGGCTCCTGCTGAGTCTCTCAGTTAAACTTCTAAACTTCTCAAGTTGACACAATGTATTAACCATAAAATAATCTTTCTACTTCAGCCTCCCTAGAAGCTGAGATTACAGGTGTGTGCATCCTCATCTAGCTCAGCCTCTTCCATTGAAACTGGAGATGCGGTTCTTCTACATTGTTGATTCCAAATTAACCATTTGCGCTCTAACACTTTAAGATTGTAGAAACTATATCAGCAAAATCACTAAGTGATTAGTTTAAATTGTAATATTCTTTCTTTCTTTTCTTTATTTCTCCCCACCCCCTTTCTTTCTTTTGGCAGTCCTGGGGATCTAACCCATAGCTTCATACAAAGTAAGCAGCTTCCCACAGAGTTATACCTTTGGTCTATAATATTTTCTCCCTCTCTCTTTTTTTTTTTTTCTTTTTGAGACACTGCCTTGTTATGTTACCCAGGCTGGCCCAGAACACACCATCTACCTGTCTCAGCTCCTGAGTCACACATTACCATATCTGATTCCTGTAATTCTCTCTTCTTCCGAGCAAATTCCATCAAACAGCTTCTTTGGAAAGGTCTAATATCATAAATCAAGTTATTTGGTTTGCCTAATCATTTGCATCCAGAAACCATTTTAAAAGGATTGCTTTTTGTATCCAAATCTATTATTGTACTTTTTAAAAAATAGGTGTTTCTGGAATAAGTTGTAGAAAAATAAAATATAAGAGTTGTGAAGGACACGGATCTTTCAACTGAAATGTTAAAAAGATAAAAGGGCAAAATCGTATTTCTGGAAGTAGGCACAGCAGTTCTTTACCAAATGTCATAGTGTCCACTAATGTGTGAAGTGTCTTTGAAAGTCCTGCAGTGACCTGGCCAGGCCAGCACCTCTGAGGATACACCAGCGCTGTTGGTAATAGATGATATTTTGGTTGCTAATCAACTAAAAAACTGAAACACAAGAATTTAGTTGGAGACAGCCAACAACGCTGTAGTAACCAATTTAGCATGTACAGGAATAGAGGTTAAAACAATCGTCTTCTTTATGATAATGTCCTGAAAGATTTTTCTCATTTAAAAGCAGGAAGTTTTGACCTTTATCCTGAGCAAAAGGATGACAAAAATTAATAAATGAGGAGCAAGTGAATACGAGACAGGACACTCTTCAACAAACAGCAGTTTTATTTCTATACTGGTGAGAATGTGTACAATATACTATATAGATTTTTATCACAGTTACAAATATGAAAATATATTAAGCAAATACATAATTTAAATAGACTAATGAAGTTATTTGCTCAAATAAAGTTGGTTAAAAACACAATATTGTGGATAGATGCTATATTATGCAGAAAAATGGAATCAATTACTGCCGTTTCCACCATATATGCCAAGAAAGAACAAATGACTTTAAAAATATAAAAGTGCTCTATTATAGAACATAATAAATTCAGTTGCTAGATTTATTTACATTATATATTTATGCTTCATACAGATCAAGGAACAGTGCCTGATGAACTTCCATAGACGTTAGAATTAGTCCATGGACACTGTCCAATATCCAAAGTATCAGGTTAGGAACAATTTCCAATGCAAAGTGTATGCGGAATGTCTATAAGCTGTGAATTATTTTCTACAAGGTAGGAGTAGAGAACAGATTAAAGACTTGATCTTTGTCTTTGAAGAATTTAAAACCTGGCCAGCCTCACATGGAAGACCAGAGATCAAGTACTGCTCAAGTGAGAACATTGGTCCAGACTCCTGTCTGCATGGGTGAGATGAGCACATTCCGTGGACACCGATGCAGACCCTCCCACTAACTTGTAAATGAATGCAGTTTAACTCTGCTAGATTCCTAAAGCTACCATCGTATGTGTTCCTTTCTTGGTGGGATGTTTTATTTACACACAGCAACTGAAACACAGTATCTCAAACACAACCCAAAACTTACTGTCAGGGTGAGGATGATATTTCTTGAAAGAAATTACTTGAGGCAGAAAACAGCCATAACTAAGTCATCTTGTGACTATTCTAGAAGGGACACATTGCATTTGTCTGACATGTTCACAGTTTTGAATAACTTATTTTGGTGTCTTATATAAGATCATGTGCATTGGCATATAAGTTATAAAAATAATTTTTGGTAAATCTTTTAATGTCTTTTACTTCCATCACATAAACTTTTATTTTAGGAGCATTAACCAACAATTTCCTTATTTAATGAATGTATCTATATAGACAACCTTTAAATAAATAAAATGCATGCATTTATTCTAAAGGAGCCTCCCTACAAGTCGAGTATTCTTTTAGCCAGAAATATTTTCATTGCTAGAAACATTTTTAGAACAGAACAGATTTTTGCTGTTATCATAACAGCAATGATTTTGCTGCATCAAATGTTACCTTGCATTTTAACTAAAATGGCTAAATATTTTCAAAGTCATCATGCACTACAAGAATCTAAGGTAGTGTGTTTAGAATGTCAAACACAGTACATTTAGTCAAATGCCTGGTTGACTGATAAAACTAGATGAATCAATTCAATTGCTTACTCAGAAAAATCATCGGGCCAATATAATCAAAGTGAATACCTAAAAAAGGGCAATGTAGGTTTAATATCCCTTATCTGAAATACTTGTAGAAATATTTTATGCTTTGTATGCTTTTGGAATTTGGAATATTGGTGTAGATAGATATGGATATGGATATAGATATATAGATATTCTTTGGAATAGGACCCAAGTCTAAACATAAAATTTATTTATGTTTCATGCATACCTTATACAAATAGTTGATGATAATTTTATGTAACATTTTTAATGCACCTGCATTTTGACTATGACATGTCACAGAAGGTCAGTTGTAGAATTTTCCACTATGAGGTTATGTTGGTGCCTTAAAAACCTTACATTTTGGAACACTTCAAATTTCAGATTTTTGGATTAGGGATGTTCAACCCATATATCCTAATAGAAATATGTAAGAGTTTTTAAAGAACAATCCAGCCACACAGAAAAACGACACTTTTATCTTCCTGATGATATCTGGTTCAGCTGGTTGTTTCAAATGTTTTACTTTCTTTGTATCATTTTACTTGCCTTCTGCAGTCATAATTTCCTTTGATATGAAACATTCTTTGAATACCTGATGTAATTCTAAATCTTAGGCTAAAGATCCTCAGAAAATTCATGGGCATTTGGGAAGATACGGCATATTTTATTTTGATTCTTCAGGAATGAGGTAGGGCTGAGAGCTTGTTCCCTGCCACTCAGAGAAGGATCGCTGGTTTCTTCTTGCCACTTTGTCTTGGCTGATTAAGTACTTTCGTTTCTTCAACGAAATGAAACCTGAAAAGCCTCCGCACTGCTAAACAAGCACCTTACTACCTATTCACGGTTTCTTGCTAGGTTGGATCTGGTCCGTGTGCGGGTTAAACCTCAGAGCTTGGGCTCAGACACTATCAGACAGATCTTGTAGCTTTAGGATTACAAGATTCCAACCTCAAAGAATTCCCAGAAAGCTAAGTAAATGAGAATTATACAGGAGATAATTTTACAGCAAAGCATAAAGAGAATTTTTAATATGAGAAACTGAATCCTTAGACACCAAGGCAAGAGAATCAGAGTGTGAAGTATAACATGTGGACCCTATTTTTGTATTGCTGAACATCTGCTAAATCGCTTCATATTATTTTTTCATGTAATTTGGAACTTTTTTTCAAGGACTAATAACAAAATTAATTAAAGACTACCCCAAATAAAACTGATCTCAGATTGTATGTGTTGGCTATTTGAGTATTTTAAAATGAAATTATGCTCATTTCTTCTGCAATGTGGAGTCTATGAAATTATACCAATGAAGATAAGACAAACAAGAGATATAATCACATTCAACTGGTGAGGCAAACATACTCAGCAGGGAGAGGGGGTAAATAATGAAACAGTGAGCATCGGAGGTCCTAAGGGATGGGAAATTACTTAGGACAAATATGTGCAAGCCTAGACAGGGAGACGAATCTTTGGAAAGCCCGAGTCAAGAGGCAAAAAATTGGCTGCTTTCCAGAGAACAACAGAATCATAATGCAAAATTGCTTTAATAAGAAGAGATTAAAGGAGTTAATGATAAGGACCTTGGATAAATAATTATGGAGATGCAAGATAGAACCCTCCCAAGATGTGACAGCTCAAAAGCACTTTGAAGCCTGGATGATTAATGTGTGCCACACAGGTGCACAGACAGGATGCCCACCACGACAGGAAATGGAGTGTTTACCGGGACCCAGCCACATGGTGCAGTTCAATGGAAATACATCCAACTGAGTGGAATGTCAAGGAGACCTTTTTTTATCTCCTAAATTTAATAAATAGATCAACTAGGTTATGAATTTAGTCTTCCTGGGAACAAGAAGGATAGTGTAATATTTGTTGCTAAGGAGATTTAAAATTAGCCATGGAGTAGGAATCAATATTTCTTGGGTTAGACTAAAAGAATATAAAACTATCCTCCATTGTGTTCGTTTCTGTAATTCTGACTCCACCTTAGATGTTGCCAGAGCATATGCATGTTATTCACTGGTACAGATATGTATGTTTTAATGGTTATTATTCCTGGTTTGTATAATTTATTGCCCTCTCTCCTGGATCTAGTGGTTTGCAATTGGAGCAGCCTCAGCATTTGCCAGTGAACAGCCTGTACAAGGTGACTACTGTCTTGCACTGGTTTGGTTATTTCAAGCCCTCACCTGGGCTCACTTTTAAGTTGAATTGAAAACAGTAACAAAACCCTAACTTTATTATTACCATACGTCTGCTTGATGCGGATAGAAACATGTGGGTTCTGCAGCAGTTTCTTGCAGGTTGCAGGCATTTCCTAAAGTTTTCTGGGTGAGTGAAAAGTCGAAAATGATTTCTCTTGCCAGGTATTCATGAGCTTTACACCGAGCAATGTTAGTTTAGACTGTGTTGTTTTTCTCTTGCTTTAAGTGTAGGAAAAATGATCCCTAATAGACAGCACAGCCCATGAATCTCCGACCTCTATTTTACTCCTGGTAGTACGTCTGCCACACTGAAAGCTATGTTGTTCCTCTTCATTTCTAGGATACACACTTAGTTCTCAAGATTCAGTCAGAACCCACACTGGCGTTTCATGAAGGCAGAGTGGATAATGAAAAGCTGTAAGAACTTTGAATCCTTTTATTACTTGTCAAAAGTATCCTTATGAAGTGTCCTATTTTTATAAGCTTCAAATAACACCAGGAAGTCTTCTAGATAGGATGTGAAATAATCAGAAATTGTAATTTATATTATTTTCAAATTATTGCACCAAATATATGCATTGTATTACTTATGGGACTTTACAATAGGAAGCAAAAATACATACTTTGAAGAAAAATATATTCTTTCTGCAAATAAAGCTGTAGCATCAACAAATGTGACTACTAGTTAAAGCAAAGTATCTCTAGCTTATTTTCTCAGGTAGTTATAAGGATTCCAGATGCTTTTCAAAGTTTTCCTAGGAAGGGTATCATAAGTGCACCTTGATGAAGGTAATGCCCACCTTCTGATACACGAATTTTGCTAGTCAAAATAAGGCATACACATTGCAGATGAACTTGTTGGAGCACGTAGTGCTTTTTACATTAAATGCAACTTTAGATCTTTCTTTCTTTCTTTCTTTCTTTCTTTCTTTCTTTCTTTCTTTCCTTCTTATATTATTTGTGTGTGTGTGTATGCTGGGTATTGAACCTAGTGCCTGTATATACTAAGCATACATTCTAGCACTAAGGTACCCCCAGTCCTAATCTTTTTTTTTTGGTGGGGGGTGCTTTAGCTGTTTTTGTCCTAGTAGCATCTGGGTCATCTTTGAATCTCAAGACTCATGGGACAGCAATATAGCAGACCTAGTCAGACTATATATTATTTCTAGTCTGGCCCTGTGTCTTGATCAGTGAGTATTTAGATAGATAAGAAACAGCTCAAGTGATTGTTTCTGCAGCTACCTCCACATATATTTCACCCGTAGCCCTGTCATACAGGTTGCACTAGCTTATGTAGAACAAGCCATAAACACTTCAGTGTGGAAAAATAGTATTATATAAAGCTTAATATTAAACATTATGAAAAAATACATATTTACAGGAGAAACTACAAAATATAACTATGTACAACAATATCTATTACCTTTAAATTACATAAATTCTTTAACATTCTCCAGATTAATAAATTATACATAGTATCAACAGAAATAGCTGGCACTTCTGCAGGGCATGAAGGAAGCTTTTAAAAAAAAAATTACACAGTGAAAAATTTTTATCCAGAAGATCTTCAGGTACAATCTTAACGTCTTGAATAGACTGTATCTGAAAGAAAAGACAACATAATTACAGACTATAGCACGGTGAATCACAATCGATCTGTTATGAAAATTACAAATGAAAGAGACTAGTGAAAATGACTAAGGCTGAGTATGTTTTAGGATGAGACCACCGCTATAGGACAAGGTCAGTCCATTTAGAAACACAGATTGTCGGACTGGAAAGGACTAGCATAGAGTCCATCCTTTATAGAGTCCATCCTTTTATAGATGAAGCCATGGGCCCAGAGAGACAGAGTAACTCACTCAGGGTTAATAATAATAATAGTTGTAGTTCATAGTTCTGGAGCTAAGATCTGGATTCTAGCCTTCAGATGGTGGTTATCTTTTTCTATTCCATAGTTAGTTTCTTTCAGGCTCTACCAAGATTACTCTAAAAAAAGACTATAAAGGCAAAACAAAACAAAGGAACTTCTAAGATCCTCCAGAGCTCCCTTCATCCTGGAGCTTCTTAAAGAATATGACATGCAAAAACCTTAATTTGCTCTACAGATAAATTAGGGAGTAGTTATTTACAACACAAAAGGATTATCTGATCTAAGAATAACTCTTCTAAATAGTAACTTTTTATTTATGCTTTACAGATTATTAACTCTTTAATATCCTGGTTAGACTGGTTGGTGCAGAGGGCACAGAAACTAAAAATATTAGGAGACATTACCAACTGATGGTCATTTAGAAATGGAGACAAGATAGACCTGAAATAACTTTCGTCAATGAAGAATCATCAGATTTGTAAGTAGAGATAAGCTCTAGGAACAAGGAACTAAGGCCTCTGGTATGCAGTAACAGCCCAAAGTAGGAAGAGGCATACAGACCCTTCTCTTGTCAATTAATGACAGCTTGATCAAAGCAGTGTTTTAAAAGGTTTATATATTTTTTTCTGTAAAATTTTATAGTTGAAAAGTGTTACCTCCTTGTTCTAGAAATATACTTTCAATGGGAAAAAAATTGTGTATCTTTCTATTCAGAG
This sequence comes from Cuniculus paca, assembly GCA_004365215.1. Lineage (NCBI taxonomy): Eukaryota > Metazoa > Chordata > Mammalia > Rodentia > Cuniculidae > Cuniculus > Cuniculus paca. Next base: position 1,387 of record RJWT010016112.1, on the reverse strand, counting down.
AAATTTATTTTACTATTATATTTTCTCCCTGTCTTTTTTTCATTTTTGCCCTGTGCATTGTTTTTGTTTTACATTTGCTTGCTTGCTTTCTTTCTTTCTTTCTTTCTTTCTTTCTTTCTTTCTTTCTTTCTTTCTCTTTCTTTTTCTTTCTCTCTCTCTCTCTCTCTTTCTTTTTTTGTCTTTCAGACAGAGCTTCACTATACAGTGTAGACTGACCTTCAACTCACTTTGTAGCTCAGGCTGGCCTCGAACTCACAGTGATCCTCCTGCCCCAGCCTCCTGAGTGCTGGTATTACAGGTGTGCACCGCCACTCTTGGCTCATTTTGCTTTTCTTCCCTAACTTGCTATGCTTCAGGTATGGTTTGTCACCCAAAGACTACTGTGTTGGAAGCCTGGTACTCAGTGTAATGATACTGAGGTGGTGGGGCCTTTAAAAAGTGGTCTCAGTGGTAGGTGAGTTTTGTGACTCCGTTTGTGAAGGAATTACTGCTGGTCCTCCAGAGTGGGTGAGGTTTTCTAGGAATGAATTGGTTCTGCAAGATGAAGAGTGTTATAAGAGAGCACACCCAACTCCTCTCTAGCTTGCTTCCTCTCTCATCATGTGATCTCTTCTGCTGTCATGCGTGGTCTGCTGTGCGATGCTGTCATCATGTTGTGATTCAGCCCTGAGGGCTCCATGTAGGCTGAATAGATGGGATTTGCCTGCTCCTGGATTTCTGACCTCTAAAACAGGGAGCTAAAGAAAACTTTTTTTTCTCTTTTCCTTTTCTGTTTCTTCTTTGTGGTGGTTAAGTTTAATTGTGTAAACTTGATTGGTGTGGGAGCTGTCTAGGGGATTAGTCAAGCACGCTTTTGAGTGTGTCTGGGTGGGTCATAGAGGTGTGACCCTGGTTACTATGTCTAGTCCCACATCTCTTCCTCTATGGTGCTGTTTACCTGTTCTGCTTCCCTACTGCCATGAACTAGGCAAATTTGCTCCATCACACCCCTCTGCTATGATGTTCCTACTCAGCCGTGGTGACCATGGGATGAATGCCTTTAAATTGTTAGACAAATTAAATCTCAGCCTTTTAACTTGTATCAGGTATTGTATCTCAGTGATGAAAAGCTGACCAATACTTTCTTCTTTATCTTTTGTGTGTGTGTGTGTGTGTGTGTGTGTGTGTGCGTGGTTCTGGAAATTGAACTACTCTAAGTATGTACCACTGAGCTCTAGCATCCAGCTCAAACCTCTTTTCTTTGTAGATATTGGTCTCAGGCATTTTGTTATAGAAACATGAAACACACTAAAACAACTTCTTTATGAGAATACATTATATGAGAAGGTATGGACAACTATCTTGAAGAAAATGTGATTCCTTACTGTCTGTTTTGATTGGTGTTATA
>RJWT010016111.1:0-20049 GCA_004365215.1 Cuniculus paca | reverse complement strand
AAAGGCTACTTAGTGCCTGTGTGTGTGTTGCATTTTCTGAACTATTCATCTGTGCAGCATAGTTGGGTTGACTTCTTATCTTGGCTATTGTGAGTAATGCTATAATGACCATGGGGATGCAAGTATTTCTTTGGCATATTGATTTTAATTTATTTGTGTATATTCCCACTGGTAGAATTGCTGGATTATATGGTCATTTTATTATTATTTTTTTGAGGAACCATTTCATTTTCCATGATGATGTTACTAACTTATATTCCCAATAACACTTGCAGCTGTCACCAAGTTATCTTTTGTTCTTTAGCCATCTTGCCATGCATGAGGTGATAGCTAATAATGGTTTTGATTAGCATTTCCCTGATTAGTGATGAGCATCTTTTGATGTACTCTACTTGTCACTGTCTTCTTTTGAAGAAATATTCTTGTCTTTGCCCAAGTTTGAATTGGATTGTTTTCTTATTATTGAGTTATTTGAGTTTGTTATGTATTTTGAGTAGTAGACTCCTATAGGATGTATAGTTTGCAAATACTTTTTCCCATTGTGTGGAGTCTTGACTTTTCCTTTGCTGTGCAGAAGCTTTTTAGTTTGATAGAATCCCATTTTTACTTTGGTTGACTGTGATTTCAGGGTCATATTGAAAAAGTAATTGTCTAGACTAGTGTTGTAGACTTTTTCCTCTGTGTTTTTTGCTACTATTATATTTTATATTTTCCAAGTCTTTAATCCATTTTGAGCTTATTTTTATATATGATGTGAGATAAAGATTGCTTCATTTTCCACATGTAGATACTCAGTTTTTCCGGCACCATTCTTTTTGTTGGTGTTGTAGATGAGATTATTTCCTTAATATTTATGGAAAATGTTACTGCATGGAAACACTACTGATTTTTATATGTTAATTTTATATCTAGAAACTTTACTAAATTTTTGATTATGTCTAGTAGTTTTCCAATAGAATTTTTAAGTTTTTTTTGTATATAAGATCATGTCACTTATAAACAGATGGTTTCATTTCTTTCTCTCACCTAAATGCTCTAGTACTTATAGTGCTGTGTTGAAAGCAGTGAGAGTAGGCATCTTTGTCTTATCCTTGATCTGAGAGAGAAGCTTTGAAGTTTTCACCTTTCATTTTGTTATTATTAATGCTTTGGGCTTGTTATAGCCTTTCTGTGCTCAGATACATTTCTTGTATACCTTATTTGCTGAAACTTTTATCAAGAAAAGGCATTGAATTTTATCCAGTGCTTTGTATGCATCTATCAAGATAATCAAATTGTTTTTGGCCTTTATTCTGTTAATGTAGTGTGTCATATTTGCTGATTTACGTATGTGAACTGTGCTTGCATCTCTGGAGTAAATGTCATTTGGTCATGTTGCTAGATTCGATTTTTGAATATTTTGTTGAGGATTTTTGCATCTGTGTTTATCAAGGATATTGAAGTAATTTCCTTCTAGTTCAGCTTTTGTATCAGGGTAATGCTGGCCTCATAAAATAAATTTGGAAGAATTCTCTCTTCAATTTTTTGGAAGAGTTTGAGAATGATGAATATTAGTTTTTCTCTACACAATTAGTACTACCCATTAGTGAAGGAATCAAGTCATGGGCTTTTCTTTATAGATTCAGTCTGTTTATTTAGATCCTCTGTTTCTTCATGATTCAGTCTTGGTGGTTGTTATGTCTAGGAATCTGTTTTTTCTAGGCTGCCCAGTTCATTGGTGTATAATTGTTCGTAGTAGTTTTTTTTTTAAATAATTTTTTATGTTTCTATGGTGTCAGTTTGAATTCTTTGTCTAGTAGTTCATAAATCTGCATTTCTTGAGGGTGAGATCCTGGTGCTTTTTGTTTTGTTCCTTTGTTGGTGCCATGTTTCTCCATTTGTTCTGAATCCTTCTGGCTATGAATTTGTGTTTGCATATTTTAGGAAGCAGGGAGTTACAGTCTTTGCAGACTGGCTTTGTGTAGGAATGAGCCTTCCAGCTCATCTGTTCAATTTGGGAAACTCAAATCAGATTGTCTGTAAGCTATTTTGCTGCTAGACTCGTTGAACAGGGTGACCTGATATCTTGGGTAAGTCCATGTAAAAATTGGATCCACTGGAGTGGACTTTCAGGTCACCTCTGCAGCAGTGGGTCTAGAGCCTATAACAACACAGGTTTGCCTGAAAATGTTGTAGGACTGGGTGACTGAGCTTGAGTCTACAGGCTATAGCCAGAGGCTGAGATAGTCTTGGTTCCTGTGTTCACAGGGGTGATCTGTCAATAGGTTGGGCCTGCATCTTTATGCAGGGGATTGGGCAGTAGGTCCCTAGGAGTTGGCCTGAAGTTGGAGTTGACATTGGTGGTCCTGGCGGACTGATGGGGAACCTACAACACACGTTCCACAGTTGGCATTCAGAACCCTCTCTCAGCATGCAAGCCAAGTGTATGAGTTGTTTTTTCCAAACTAAAACATCAGTATCCGGGTTTAATTGGAGTGTTGGAACTTTGCAATAAATATGTGGGTTTTGGTTTGCAGCTTGGGCACTTGGTCTCTAAAAGGTTTGCCATCACTGTGCTAGAGCCTCAGTCTACAAGGTCCTCCCTAGCATCAGGGGTTAGTAGGGCAGGACTGGATTTTGTGTCTACTGGAACAGGCCTGGAGCCTGGGTTCACTAACATGGACTTGGAATGGGAGCAAACATAGATTCTGAGTTTGTGGGGATCAGTCTGACATCTGTGATCATAAATGTTCCTCTTGTACTTGAAACCATGATGACTACGCTAGAGTCTGGTGCCATGGGGACTGACCTGGAGTCAGAATCCATGAAGTCTGTTCAATTCCAGGTACCAAAAAACCCCACAAAGTCTGGCTTAGAACCTGGGTACACAGGTACTGACCTAGTGGCTAGGTCTATAAGGGTTGACTTAGGAGCCAGCCTAGAACCTGGATCCTCAGGGTGTTCCTGATGAGGGCAGCACAGCCCTGGGGTCTACTGGGAAGGACCCAACTTTGAGGTCTGCTGGAGCAAGCTGAGGTTGTGGAGCTACATGGACTAGCCTGGAAGGTAGGGCTCTGGGGTTCTGCCTGGTACTTGGTTTTATTAGGATGGGGCTGTTACTGGGATTTGAGGTAAATGCTATTGATGACTGTCCTTTCTTTCCCCCAAGCAGAGGATTTTTCTCTCTATTCCATGCTGCTTGGGGCTGAAGGAAAGGTGATGTGAGTAATGTAAAGCTATCTCTCCTACCCTCTTTGATGTGTCTTTTCTTCTAATAAGAATTCTTAATAGAAATAGGACAGAGGATACACCCATGTACAGATAAAAATACAAATGACCAATAAAATAAAAATCAGATTTGACAAAGATTTGGGGAAAACAAGTACACATGATAATTTAAGGGTAAATTGATGTAGTATTTCTAGAGGATTTTACCCATATGTGTCCAAAAAATAATCTCTTTGGAGTTTCTTCTAAGATAAAAGATAAGAGAGCAAAGATGGTTACAGAGGGAGATGAGAGAGATTTATAATTACTTGTATCTAATAGCTTTGCATTCAAAAAAAGCAGAAGATGACAGGGTGAAGTTTGAAATTGTGCTGTGGGTTCTATAGGATCAAGTAGCTTTAAACAAAAGTGTCTTGCTTATAGGAATAACATGAAGATATGCATAGACCATTTCGTTCCATGACATCTCCAGATCAGGAATTGGATTAATTTGCAATTGGAATAATTGCAAAAATTATTCCAATGAATGCACAGGGTTCCCTGTGAAAGATTGAATCCAAGCTCATTCTAGTCCACAATCAGAGTGATAGTGACAGCAACAAGGAGACCAAGGAACAATAGAACAAGAACCATTATAAATACAATAGCTGAACAGACTGTTTCTCTGGAGCTGTCTGCAGTAGGAATTGCCAAGAGAAATCAGTTTCCAGAATAACTAGAATTAATTCTCAGTCTTAGCTTTGATGAACTGTGATTTCTAATGTAGACAGTACAGGATCTCATTTGATTGGGTCTAGGTTTATATATATTAAAAAAAACCTAACAATAATAACCATAGTTTTATGCATGGCATGGCACATGCCTGTAATCCCAGCACTCAGCAGGCTGAGGCACAAGGACTGCTACAAGTTTAAGGCCAGACTGGGCTACACAAAGAGTTCAAGGCCAGCCTGAGCTATATAATGTAACAAGACTTTGTCTCAAAACAAGACAAATAAGAAAACCCCACATTTTTAAACCTTTCTTCAAAGTCAAATCTATGTTAAACATCAGTTGGTATTAGCTTTACCAGCTGCTCGAAGGGAAAGATTATTTTTTATCCAAAAGAGTACTTTGATCTATTTTTGGTTTGGGTAGTACTGGGAATTGAACCCAGAGCCTTCACATTGCAGCCCTTTTATTATTACATATTTTGAGGCAGGGTCTCCTAAATCACTATGTTAAGTTCCTAATCATTGCTTGTATCTAGAGTTTTCTTTTCTAGACCAATATGACAAATAGCAAATATTTTTATATTCTTTGTATAGGGGCACCTCCATTCTCACCAGAATCTTTTGACCGAATTCTCCTTGATGCACCCTGCAGTGGAATGGGACAGAGACCAAACATGGCTTGTACTTGGACTTTGAAGGAAGTGATGTCGTATCAACCACTACAGCGAAAACTCTTTTCTGTGGTATGTGATGATCTTTTGCCGTGAAGGACTTTGACCTTGGGTACTTTGAAGTTTAAGCCCCTGGGAGTAACGTTCAGAGTAGCATTATTCACTGTCGCCAAAAGTTGGAAACAACCCACGAGTCCATTAACAGAGAAATGGATGAACATATCCATACATGGAAGATTATTCAGCCTTAAAAAGGGGTGAAATTCTGACATAAGCTCCAATATGGATGAACCTTGAAGCATTATACTAAGTGAAATAAGCCAGACATAAAAGGAAAAATGTTGTATGGTTCTACTTGCATAAGGCCACTAGAGTGGTAAATTCATAGAAAGTAGACTAGAGGTCACCAGGGAGTGAGGGATGAGGAATGGAAGATAAGGGAGTTAGTGGTGTGGTTACAGAGTTTCCATTTGAGGTAATGAAAAAGTTCTAGAGACTCATAGGAGTGATAGTTGCACAATGTACTTAATGCCTTTTTAATGTAATTTTGAGACAGGGTCTCAAGTCACTTAAGTTGCGCAGGCTGGGTTTGAATTTGCACTTCTCCTGCCTCAACCTCCCAGAGTGATGGGGTTACAGGTTTGTGGAACCATGCTCAGTAATTTACACTTTCAAATACAGGGCAATGCTAGAATTTCTTCACTCAGTTATTTAATGAATTTCAAACATTGTGGTCTGTCTTAAAAAAAAAAGTGAATGGTTCACATAGTTACTAACTGATGTAAAGGATTGTTATAAAATTAATTGTTCTTTATCAGTTCCTGAGTCATCTGAGCACACTAAATGTGGGAAGTCAATTAGATACAAACACACTGATGAAAGTAGGAAATAACAGTATCCAGTATAGATGTAAAAGGGCCGTAAAAACTTTGCACAATTAACTGATTTCCATTGTGTGTTAGAAGAAACCCAGATAAAACACTCAATTTCTGCAAGTCTTGCAAAAATGATCCTGAATTTCACTGAATATAGACAGCCTTTGATTAAAGATGAGTTCATTATTTCTTCTCAGCCTTTGAATTATAAATACATAGACTACCATAACAATGGATATACTGTAATTATTCTGTCTCTTAAGTTATCCTTGAGTATTTCTATGCATTCCTACTTTCCAAGTTCACAAAAGTAACCACTCCTTGCAGATTATGTAACTACGTTTTCTATGGTAATCAAAGAATACATAGAGTTAAAACAGCAGGTAGCAAACAGGAAGTTTTACTTATAGCTGCAAGCCACTTGGACTTAAGAGTAAAATTATGATTCTACTTTAAGGGACTTGATTTTTTGTTCTTTTTAGGGCATAGCAGAAAAGGAAATTTTAAAAGCTTCTAGAGATAGATTTATGAGTTCAAGAAAAAAGAATATCTGATCTGTGAGAAACAACTTGAGTATAGTGAGTGTGCCTTTGGATGAGTAGAAATTGACTGGGAATGTGGATTTTATAGTTGGACACATCTTGATTTGAGCCATGGCTTCTTCACATTAAGTGACTTTAGTTACATTGATTACCAAATCAGAGAAATGAGAATAATGACTCTTAACTAACAGGAACTTCATTGGAAATAGTAACCTCACCTCATGGTTGTTATAAGAGACTATCCATGAAAACTATTTAATAGAGTAGCTGGCACATAATAACAAAGTTTAAATTTCTCTAGAGTATGAAGAAACCACAAATATTTATGCTAGATTTTTAAAAATGAAATCTAGGAGTTTGGAAAAATGAACACTAGGTATTTGAGACAAATTCAGTTTAGTTTAGCACCTTATTTCTTGATGTATTTGCTTGATACTGAGTGCCTACTGTATGCAAGACATCATGCTATGATAGATGTCAACAGTACAGCAGTAAACAAGTGGACAGACAATCCGTACCCTTATTGTCTGGATTTTCTATCTGGGACTGTTGGGGGAGAGTAAACAAATGAGTAAGTTATGTAGATTATTACAAGGCACTAATGCTATGGATTTATGGAGAAAAACCAAAGAAAGGAAAGTGTGATAGTAGTGCTCGGTTGTAATATTTGGGGTGTTACACAGAGTGGTCAGGAAGAACATTGCTGTTAAGGTGACCTGAGCAAAGATAAGATTGTGAAGGAGTAAGCAGTGCGAAGAAGTGTGAGAGAGTTCCAGCCTGGCTGACAGATCCTGAGGTGGAGTTGTGCCTTGCTGTGTTCCAGAAACAGCAGGAGGCCAGTGGTTTCAAGAAGAGTGAACAAGAACAAGAGGTCTTGTAGAGGAAGTCCGAAGGCAGGACTGTGTAGGGCTTGAAGCCTCTTTAAGGACTTTGGCTTTGACTCTGGGTTGTAATGAAAGGGTGTGAGGCTGAGAGGTAACAAGTAGAGCAGTTGCACTCTGGCTTTGTATTGAGAATAGTTGGTCAGAGAACAGGAAGGAAGCAAGTAAACGAAGTAGGAGACTGTTTGAGTACTCTAAGAAATAAGGAGGGTTGCACCAAAATAGTAGTGGAAGTTGTGAGAAGTGACCAAATTCTGGACATTCTGAAGGTCGAATCCATAGGATTTGCTGATGCATGACGAATGTGAGAGAGGCATAAAGTAGAATCTGAGGTTTGGAGTCTGCCCATCTTAGAAGAATGGGAAGACTTCTACAGTAGGTTTCAGCTTATTTTGGGACATGAAATGTTGAGGAGGCAGCTGAATATGCGTATGGAATTCAGAAAGCAGGTCTGGCCTACCAGTGTAAATTTGTTAATTTTTGAAATAAGATTTGTATCTGAATGTATGAAACTATCATATTTGAGAATCATGGTCCAAGTGAAGTATGAAAGCTCTAAGGCAGGGAATGCAGCTAATCTGGGATGCAAGTATTGTGCTCTAATTACTTACCATAGAGGACATCATTTTGTTTCTCTTAAATACTTGTAAGTTGTCACACTTTCTGCTATATAGTGCCTTCACTCACTTGGCCTTGTGGTATACACGACTGACTTAGTTCTCTCTAGGCAGCCCAGCTGCTGAAGCCAGGAGGCATGCTAGTTTACAGCACATGCACTATAACCCTGGCAGAAAATGAAGAGCAGGTTGCCTGGGCCCTCAGCACATTTCCTTGCCTTCAGCTTCAGCCCCAGGTAAGAGTAGTTTCAATTTTTCTCTGTGCAGTGTGACGAATCACAGAAATGGAAGTGTGGTGATACATACACAACGTGTTACATGATAAAATATATGAAGTAAAACTTCTGAAACAAATACCGTAGTAAACAAGAAACATTTCTCCTTTTAAATCTCTTTTAGACGGCCACAGGGAATTTGCGTGTTAACGACAGATTGTTTTTCCCCTTGTCGTATTTTGCCATTATGCTGAAATGACACAAAGTTTGGATGATTTTTGTTACATGTTTATTCTACTAATAGCTGTCTTTCATGAGACTTGGCACTTTGTTTTTAAAGTCTTTTTTCCTCCTTTCTAGTCCCATATTTTTCTCCTGTGGAAAAATATCAAGTGTTTTTTTCTCAGGTCACATTGAAGCCCAAACATACTTCACTAACTAGCATATCAGAAGATCAAAAAGATGGGGCAGGGAGGGGGATGTTCAGGATTATTGCTTTTTTTATAATTTGTCATATAAAAATATAACATTTAAAACTTTCTTAGCACTAATCTAATTTTGTTATGATTTCTAAGACTATATAAGATTCAGTTTTAACCCATAATACTTAAAGTTCGTATCTATCATAATGCCTAAAGTTCATTCAAACTTTGCATGTCTAACTAGTACCTTTCTACACAGAAATCTAGTTTGTAATTGGAATACATAAATAAATAATCCAGAAGTGGTTTCTAGACTCAGAAGTGATAGACGAATGGAAGGCTTCAGAATTCACTTACAGTTCATCCCTGAAATGTCTTTTCTTTCCCCCATGGGTTAGCAAACTGTTTTATTAAGTATATATCAGAAAACCTATCTTTATTAATACATAAACATGTGACTGTGAATGGTGACTTAAGTTAGGGTTATGGATCTTTTGCAGTAGTGCTGTGCAAGTATCACTGAATTTGTTTGGATTCCTTGCTATTCAAAGCTAGTTGATGCAGCCTTAATTTATTCATCCTTTTCTAATATTTGTTCACCAAGGGCACATAAAACCAAATGAAAACAACTTTTATCATCCAGTTGGCATGGGTCAGAGAAAAGCATTTTTGATGTCTGAAGAACTTTTTTCAGAAGTTTAATGAGTGCTCAGTAAAGCTGACTTTTATCTGTTGCTTTATGGATAATAATGTTCCACTTACTGCATTCCCACTGTATCCCAGGCATGATATTATCTATTTAAATTTCAGAACTTAACATTTTATCTGTTTTATAGATCTTAAAATTTTGAGTTTAGGTAGAGTTACATACTTAAGGTCACACAGCTGCAATTTGACGGAGTGGCAGTTTCAGTTCATGTGTTTCTAACTATGGGGTTCAGGCCTTTTAGAATGTCACCCAGTACCTGATAAGCATATAGGACGTAAATGGTCTTCCTTTCATCAGGTGGCCACATGATACTGCTTTTCTGTTCCACTACTCTAAAGCATCATGAACATCCCACAGAAGTAAAAGCATTTACTGTTTTCTATTTTGGAAGATGTGGTAGGTGTAACCCAATTTGTCTTTTTTTGTTTGTTTGTTTGTTTTGTGTTTTCGAGACAAGGTCTTACAATCTAGCCCAGGCTAGCCTTGAATTCACAGCAGTCCTCCTGCTTCAGCCTCCAGAGTGCTGGGATTACAGGCATGTGCCACCATACCCAGCTTTCAGTTTATTTAATTGTTAACTATGCAGCAGCAGCATTCATCCATGTTTATTTTTCTCCCAATAGGAACCACAGATTGGAGGAGAAGGGATGATGGGAGCTGGCTTATCACTTGAACAATTGAGACAGCTGCAGCGATTCGATCCATCTGCTGTGCCATTACAGGACACTGACCTTGACTCTCTCAGAGATGCCAGAGTGGAAGACATGATCCAGCTGGCAAATAAGGATTGTATAGGTTTTTTTATTGCAAAATTTCTAAAGTGGAAAAGCACATCAGAGAAGGATCCTCAGAAATGAAAATTCCACAACTTTGCTCTCTATTCTGTTCCCCGAACACACCTTAAACCAAAGTGTCCTCAGGCCAACTAGTGATGGTGTGGTTGCCAAGGAAACAGGAGACTGCCAATGGTTTCACCAGGGATCAAGACAGAGTAATTGTGTGTATGGGTGGGAGTTGTGAAATTATGTTCTGGATTGAAAAAAATTTTTTTCTAGGATTCAGTAGAGTATAAAGAAAAGGAGCTACTTATGGATGCCTGTATAACATTTTCATTTGGGGACTTGTTTTAATTTATAAAGAATATTTTAATATTAAAAATTAGTATTTAATATGTTTGCAAAAATTATTTTCTATTCTCAAGTTTCTAAATAGTTATTTCCTTAAGAACTCAGAGCTTGGAAAATATAATATTTACCACATGCCTATAACTGAGGTAAGTATTTTACTTGACTCTGTTTATTGCATGTTAACCCTCTTTTAAATGAACTCTGGACCTCTTCTAAATGATAGTCTTGAAACCAGAAAGTTGAATATTTTCCTTAATTGTAGATAAATAAAAGTGAAAATCTTCTTTTGTGTGCTTCTTAGCCTATGCTGGAATGCCTGTGCAAGTTACTAGAAAATGCTTGATGAGAATGAGAAAAACAGCTTGTGACAACTCACAGCTGTCCTGGCACTCACAGCTGGGCTTGGTGTTAAGAGTTTCTCAGAGACCCAACCTCAGATATGATGAATGTGTCCATGATAGATTTTTAAAAAACCACTTCCAATCAAATCTAAACACAGACAAAACAAGAACATCATCCAAGCAGCAAAAGGGACCAAGCATCCCTCTGTGGTAGCCAGTGTATCTGCTTTAAAAAAATAATTGTAGTCTTAGGCTTGTTCTTTCATTTTACCTGCTTTTTAGGTAAGATCTGTTAAAATAGCCAATACAGCTGTAGATTAGAGGCTGTAAACACATCAGACTGTTTTGTTGGTTTTCATTCAAGTTACTGGACCTTGGATGTATTAGAATCAGTTGCCTAATACTAGTTTGATTTCCTCTTTTCCTCTTAGATTTTCTTTAGGAACTTCTAATGACTTACTGTCTCCATAAGATCACAAGGTGTTGTACATGAGGTAAGATATTTTGAGGGCCTTTCTTGTACACCAATCTCTGAGCTTTGTTTCCATCCCAAGTACCTGTATCTTCTGCTGTCATGCCACTTAAGGCACTGTTCACCAACCAAGCTCCCGGTTGGGAAGCTGACCGAGCAGGAGCAGAGTGATCAGTCCCCTGATCACCTTGAGAACCCTGGTAGCAAAAGGAACATATCTGGGCTTAACCAAGGTCAGAGTATAAAGAACTAAGAGGTCATGGTGCAAAGACATTCAAGTGTAGTCCTTTGAAAGGACCTAAAATGCTGAAATGAAGTCTAGTGCAGCTCAGTTGCTTAATTTCTTTGATATCCAGTGGCATTGATAGCGTTTGTATTGTATCATACTGGACTTTAATTTGTAAGTGCCTGAAACAATACACATAGTAATCAACCTATTTTATTATAAAGAATAAATGGGGCTGAGTATCTAGCCCAGCGGCCTAAGTGCCTGCCTGGCAAGCACAAGGTTGTGAGTTCAATCCCCGGTGCCACAAAAAAATAAAATAAAAAATAAATGAAGAGGGGTTACTTTCCTTTATATATTCTCTTGTTGAAATAGACATATAAGAGATTTTTCTACACATAAACTATGAACTTAACCTACCTCTGCTTGAACGTGTGAGATTAACAAAAGCCACAAAATGAAAGGCTTACATGACACTTGGCATGAACCATCACTCTTCCAGGACCTTTATATACACTAACTCTTTAATCCAATAACCTAGGAGATGAGGTAATCTCGAGGAAAAAAAAAAAGACAAAAGATGAGATAATCACAACAGGTTCTAATTATTGCTAGGTTTTCCTTACTGTTCTTGAGGCAAACAAGCCAGGAAGTAATTTTGCCTAGATTATATGCAGTTACAGCCAGCCCTTGAATGCAGGCAGTCAGCTGTCTTAAGGACCATGCAGTTAATGACTTATAAAAGTCTGTAATAGGTTCTATTTATTGTGCTTTCTTAGAGGTACACGACACTGTGAGCATTACTAACCAAGTGACTCATGATGTGAGTCATACTTGGATACCGTTAAGATACTGGAACAAGCTGGCTGTCTGGGCTGGGAACCCAGTGGTGTCACCTGTAGCAGCCTCGCTTCTCTGTGAAGACTGAGAAAGAACTGCTCTTACCTATGAATTAGAGGCTAAGCTGGGGCTGATGGGCAGAGTTGCAGTGGCTAACGTGCGGCTAAGGAGAGGGTTGGGGAGGTTGCTGCTGGGAGGCTGGATGGCTGGAAGGTAGGCCTCCAGATGCTTATAAGCGTCCTCAAGCTGGTTCTCATCAAACAACTGTGGTGGAGCACGCTTAAGGCTAGGACTGAGTTGCCACCACCTTCCCCTTCATCTTATGAAAGAAAGAAGCGAGCCGGGGGTCATGAGCTACACTTCTTTGTACTTGCCCATGCTTATGTGTTCTATTTCCTCCTTTTCTGTTGTCAAACTGTCTTAGGCAGCTTTTACATGCATGTTGCCACATGTAACTGTTTTGTGCACTGAATGCTTAACCAGAAAGTGAACAAGTGTCAAGATAGTTACTAAGGGCTTGGCAGTACAAAAAAAAGTTTTCAGTCCTGAAAAAAAGGTGTTGATGGTAGGGTAGAAAAGAGATGTGAAAAAGAATAAAAATCTGTACAGTAGAGGAAGAAACCTATCATTTCCAAAGATATATCACCTAAATGAAATCTTGTCTAACTCAATCTTGGCTATATAGTATCTACAGAACTTTCTTTATTATTTTATCTTTTTGGTACAAGGAATTGAACCCAGGGTCTTTGCACTGAGCTACATCCCTCACCTTTTTTATTTTTTATTTGCATGAGACAAGGTATTGCTAAATTGCTCAGGCTAGGCTCTAACTTATATTCTTGCTTAAGCATTGCAAAGTACTGGGATTACAGGTGTGTACACCATACCTTGCTTTTTGTTTTCTTTTTATTCTCTTTTCAGTTCTGGGGATCAAACCTAGAGCCTTGCATTCTACCAATGAATTATACCCCAACCCAAAAAATCTGATGCTCAGGCCTCTTGCCTAGAGATTCAGATTTAGAGTTTGGGGTGGGGTTCATATTAAACGTATCTTGCTTACTGATTTATATGTGCAAGGTCCACAACCTTCCTTCAGGGCCTACCTCATATCTTGTCAATTCATTCCTTTCATTACTTAAAAAAAGAAACATGTTAGAGGGCATTAACAGTAAGGAATCATACAGTAGGGGGAAACTCAAAGATAAACATGTAGCCAGGTATGACAGTGCAGTCCTGTAATCCCAGCAACTTGGAGGCAGGGATGGAAGGATCAGAAGCTCAAAACCAGCATGGGCAACTTAGACCCTGTCTCAAAGTAAAAACAAACAAAATAGCTAGGGATATACCTCAGTGATTCAATCCCCAGGAGTGCCAAAAAACAAACAGAAGAAAACAAAAACATATAAAATTTACATCTCAAGAAAATGAGAATCTTAGGGGAGAGAGAGACAACTGCAATGCACTGCAAGTACTGTAGTTAAGAACTGAGAGGAGCTACAAAGAAGGGATTAACCCATAATGCCTATAGAAGTGTTGAGAGATCTCAGCAGCAGAAGGGAGCAATGGCCACCCCTCCTCCCACCTGCAGTACCTTGGTGGGCCAGCAGGAGTGTTGGCCACCCCTTCTCCCCACCTGGATGACCTCAGCAGCCAACAGGAGTGTCAGCCATCCCTTCCCCCAACCCAGAAGACCTCAGTAGCTGACAGGAGCATCAGCCACCCCTCCCACCACCTGCAGTACCTCAGTGGGCTGGTGGAAATGTCAGCTAGCCCTCCCCACCACCCAGAGGACCTCAGCAGCTCACAGGAGGATTGACCACCACGCCCTCCTACCTGGAGGACCTGAACAGCTGGTGGGAGTGTTGGCCACCTTTCCTGCCCACCGGGAAGAGCTCAGCAGCCAGTGGAAACATTGGTGACTCTTTCTCACCACCTAGAGGACCTTAGCAGCTGGTGGGAGCATCAGTGACCCCTTCCCCCACCTGCATTACCTTGGTAGGCTGGTGGTAGCCTCAGGGACCCCTCTGTATACCCAGAGGACCTCAGTAGACAAGAGTGTGAGTGACCCCTTTGCCAATACAGAGGACCCTGGCTGGGCTGGTGAGCACGCCAGTGATGCCTCCCCCTAACTGGAGGAATCTAGCTGCACCTGTGAGACCCCCGATGACAAATTATGGCCCTGGCAGGGGCACACACTATGAACAGATGGGTCTGGAAGCCTAGAAAAGTCAGAAGATTCAGTTAAAATACATGCTAAGGGTTGGTTCACAATACTCCTAGGATACTTAGCCTAGGAATAATATAGGACTCACCCAACTGTCCCTGCAGGAGGAAGTCAGGTGACTGGCCCCTTCCCTATACTGTGGGACCACACAGTAGGACCCAAAGGCACACAATGGACAGTCAAGACTAGAGGGGTTGAAAAGATCAAAATATTAACCAAGAAGTAAAACCAACAAAAAAGAAAGCAAAGTATAATCTCAAACCCCCAGCCCATCCAGAACAAGTCTGGGGTCATCAGACTTGTTGATGACATTGGAAATCACACCCCTGAAATTTCTGAAAAGACAGCAAGTGAGGTAAAGAAACAATTCCATGAGGATACAGTGGAAATCAGATCAGAAATAATCTCAGGTTAAAAAAAAAATTGACAACCTAAATGAAGGAATTGCTTGGCATAAGTAGGGAAGACATAGATTTAAAAAAAAGTACAGGAGCATGGAAAAAGGATAGAAACCTTGAATGAACAATATAGGAAAGAAATCAAATGCATGAAAAAAATTCAGAGATATCCAGGAAATTAAAAATTGCATTGAAAGCTGGCAAAACTTCAACAAAACTTATGATAGACTTTCAGACATTGAAGACAGGATCATTGCTAGTGATCATGAAAATAAAGAATAAAGATCATGAAAAGAAAAATTGCAAGGAATCATGAAATTAAAATTCCATAGCTCCAAGAAGATGCAGAGAAAAAATATAAGCTGATAGGTGTCAATAAAAATGTGAGAATAAACAAAAAGACATAAAACTATTTGCAGAATAGCAGAAAATTTCCCAAGCATGGGAACAGAACTCCAAACAGCCATAACCAAAATCTACACCCATGCACAATAATAAAGATCCCAGAAATACAGCACAAAAATAGTATTAAAAGCTGATAGAGAAAAGAAATAATCACCTATCAAGGAAAACCCATTAGAATCATGGTTGACTTCTCAGCAGAAACCCTCAAGTCAAGAAGAGCTTGGAGTGGAGTATTTCAAACCCTGAAAGAAAGCAACTTTGAACCCAGATTGATGTACCCTGCAAAACTACTTTCCAAAGTTAATGGAGGAATAAGATACTTCCATGACAAAGAACAATTGAGGAAATTCATGTCCACCAGACAACCATAGAAAGAGCACTGAAAGACATACTACATGGAGATAAAAATCACCACAATTCCCAGAACAACAGAAAGAAACCACCAGGCAGATGCAAGCATTTAAATGAAGGAGAAAAGCAGGAAATCAACAACAGGAAAATAACATGACAAAAATAAGCCAATACATACCAATTATAACCATCAATGTAAATGGCCTCAATTCAATTAAAAGAAATAGATTGGAAGAATGGATCAAGAAACAATATTTGACAATATGCTGTATACAAGAAACACATTTAACTCAAAAAGAAACAGACTGAAAGTCAAAGGATGAAAAATAATACTCCAAAAAAAAAAAAAGAAAAGAAAAATAATACTCCATGAGACAGGAGTCCAAAACAAAGCAGGGGTAGCTATTCTGTCTGCAGACAATGTGAACTTCAAACCAAAAATCAAAAGAGATAAAGAAGGTCATTACATACTTGTTAGGGGAAAAATTCAAGAGGAAGAGTTAACAATCATATATGCACCAAATAAAGGAGCACCCAACTATAAAAGACAAATACTAATAGACATCAAAAACTGAATACACAACACAGTTTTAACAAGGGCCTTTAATACCTCACTATCACAAAGAGATAGATCAACTAGACAAAAGGTCAGCAAACAAATAAATGAATCAAACCTGTGAACAAATGGACTTACTAGATGTTTATAGAGTGTCCCACCCAACACCATAATACACATTCTCCTCAGCTGCACATGGGACATTCTCTAAAATAGATCATATACTATTCCATGGAAAATGCATAAGTAAATGCAAAGAAATTGAAATTATCCCATGCATATTATCTGATGATAGTGCACTGAAATTAGAAGTTAATGGCAAAAGAAACTACAAAGCCTACATAAACATGGAAATTAAATAAAACCCTCCTGAACAACCAATGTGTCACAGATAAAGATGAAATAAAATCTACAAGTAAATAAAAATGCAGATACAACATATTGGAACCTTTGGGATGCAAAGAAAGCAGTCCTAAAAGTGAAATATATAACAGTGAATTCTCACATGAGGAAAACAGAACGAGCACAAATAACCTAGTGTTGCACATCAAGTTTCTAGAAAAA
Source organism: Cuniculus paca (assembly GCA_004365215.1). NCBI lineage: Eukaryota > Metazoa > Chordata > Mammalia > Rodentia > Cuniculidae > Cuniculus > Cuniculus paca. The sequence continues at coordinate 3,693 of RJWT010016111.1, read as the reverse complement.
GAAGGGCAAGTCAAGACCAAAGTTCATAGAGGGAGGAAATTACAAAGATCAGAGCAAAAATCAATACAATTAAGATTAAGAAGATAATGCAAAGGATTAATGAATTGAAGAGTTTGTTCTTTGAAAGAATGAACAAAATTGATAAACCCCTAGACAACCTTATCAAGAAAAGGAAAGAAGAAACTCAAATTCATGCAATGAGGAATGAAAAGGGTGGAATTACTACAGATCCTGTGAAAAAAAAAATAACAAAAAATCCTTCTCACTTTACTGTAGGCACTGATGCTGCTCATGACAGCTTGTTATCTACCTGTGCTCCAGCCTCCAGGCTGTACTGGTTGCCTTGACAGCAGCCTGAACAGATAGAAATTCATAGTGATCAAGTCTGTGCCTATGAGATCCAGCCAGCATCACTATAGAAAACTCTTTCTCTATCAGTGGGCCCATTACAGAAGGAACTCTGTGACAAAGGCCACATTCCCAGCAGGTGACTGGGGTCCTGTGGTGAGAGGACACATAATTCCTAAGCATTGTGGGTGTCTTAGTCACTTTTCCATCACTGAGACACAATACCTGACACGCACGACTTAAAGGAGGAGGAGTTTACTTTGGTTCATGGGTTTATCCCAAAATCATTTGGCTTCATGGCCAAGACAGCATGGTGGAAGGGACTGGCAGAGGAAAGCTGCTCAACTCACGGCAGCCAGGAAGCTGAGAGGGAGGGAAGGGAGTAGCTGGGGACAAGAACACTCCCTTCCAGGTTAAGCCCCCAGTGATCACCTCCAACGAGGCCTCACCTCTTGACAGCACATTCAGGTATGAGCTCATCCATGGATGAACCCACTAATGAGCATGGCACCCCACGATCCAATAACCTTTCACATGAGACTTTTGGGGAACTTCCTAGATCTAAACTGTAACACTAAAGGACCCATTGTCAGGATTCTATTGTGAGGCTGTGGTCTAAACATTGCAGACTTTGGGTACCAATATTATACACACACACACACACACACTCCAGTACAGCAGGCCATCCTTGGACTATCTGGATTGAGGTTTGATCATCTGAATTATGTTTCTTGGCAACCAAAGGGAAGTCCTGAGTGGCCCTCTCTGCACAGAGTGTGGAGGAAAATTCAAGGATTGCTGAACCACCTCGGGAAAAGTGGCAATGCTGTGACATCCAACGGAGGTGGTGACCCTGAAGCCAGTGCTATGAGAACCGTAGGGTTGCCTATGGGGCAGCTCTGCCCACAGGCTAAAAGGTACACAGGTGAGGTCCAGGCAAGTAGAAGCCTTAGAGCAGCTACTTTTGATTAGCCCCTGAGTGACACAGGAAAGTCCTCCCTCATGTGAGAAGAGGGTAGAAAAGCACAGGATGCTAATAAAAAAGCAGTGAGAGGCTTCCTTTCAGTAAGTCTAGCAGACAAGGCCCACCCTGACCCCAAAATCACAGGGCTTACTGATTCATATCGCTACACTGATTCTTTGCAGGCCACCACCATCAGGACAGTAGCACAAAGGCCACATAGCCTTTGGCATTCAGTACCTCCCATAAAAAAGGAGGCCTTCAGCTTCTAAAAGCAGGTGGACACATACTTTGGCCTGAGAAATGGTGAGTTCTATGTGCTCAGGAGAATTCTGAATCATTCTGACCCCTGTGGTGAACGTGAAGCCCTCCAGGCTGATGTAGTTCAAGGCTAGGATCTGCTTTCCTGGCAAAAGAAACCATCTCAGAAGTCCTATCAAGGAAAAAGCAAAATGTGCATCTTGAAACAGCTTCTCAGGCCAATTAATCAAAGATGTACCTGGTTTGAGCTTAGTTTTTGCTGCTGGTGCAGGAGAAGGTACAACAGAAGATATAAAAATACCAGGGCTCACATGGCATACATCTTTCTCATTAATGACAAATCCTGTAATCTAAGATGGTGTTTTAATGACTTTGTGGCTCACAGAGCTCAGGTTGTTTGCTTGGGCTCACACAGCTAGCAAGTGACACAGCTAACATTCGGACCTGGGTGCAGCACCCAGAGAGGAGAAAAGGGCTTTCTCTTTTCAGTTATCACAGATGAAACTGGAGCCACCAATGTGCATTGGATTTGCTCCAGCAGATAACCAGAGACAGGACAGAAATGATTTCTAATCAAACACCCTGTCTTCAGATCTTCTCTTTATATAGTTTTAAAGGTTTTAAAATAGGATCAGTAACAAAAGGTAAGAAAGATTGGCTGTTCCTCCCCACCACTAAGAATCTAAGAAAGGCTGTGGCACAGTATTAGGGGAAATCTTTTTCTACCCTGTGCTTAGATGCTCTCTCAAGATGTTTCACACAAGGAGCTCTTTGACCCCAAAGTCCCATTGCTCTTTGGGGATTCTTAGAGGTAGGAAAAGGCGGAAGAGATCACTGACAAAGGCAAACTGGAAGAGGAGAGAGAGGAAAAGGGGAGACGGGTGCTGTTACGGTTGATACATTGTGTCAACTTGAGAGGCTTAGAAGTTTAACTCAGAGACTCAGCAGGGATCCAAGGTTCTTACTTTGTAAAGATCCTCATCCTGTGCAAGAGGAGGGCAAGGAGATTTTATGAGTGCTACACTGGTCCTGGAGAGGGGGTGGCATGTGTACAATATAAAGGAGGCAAAGAAACTTGCTCTTCCCCTCTTTTGTTCTGGCTACTTTTTCTGGCTGCTGCCCTGAAGTGTTGCCTTGGTGCCATGCCACCCTGCCTTGGAGCCAATTGATTACAGACTGAAACCTCCACAAACTGTGAGCTAAATAAACCTTTCCTTCCCTCATTTTGGGTGTTGAGTATTTTGTCCCAGCAAGGAGAGAAAAATAACCAAGACAGCAAGAGAGCTGCACACAGCTGTTCCTCTGCCAGTTGGGAAAGGCTGGGCTCATCAGCAGGGGCTCCCACCAAAGCCACAGTGTGGGTGGCGCTTCAATGATTGAGGTCAGTGGTGAAGCCCTCTCTCCTGTTATTCTGTGACCCTGGATGGGGAATTGCACCACCATTTTTGTTCCATCACAGCTGCCAATAGAAAAGGAGGATGCCGAATTTCACACGCAGACATGCAGACACACACACACACACACACCCCTGAAAGGGAGGACATAGGACATTATGCTCCCACCACACTGGGAAAGGGTCACCGGGCCTCATGGGTTAGGGTGGTCAGGTTCAGCTGTGACAGCAGAGGCCAGGCAGTGTGGGATGTGGGTCTGTTTCTACAGTACTTAGTCTTGCTTATTTTTCCTGCCTTGTGACTTAACTGGCGGCAGTGATGACTAAAACCAAAAGTCAGCAAGAGGCAGCACAACTGACCTTCTCCTCTTGGGCCTTGCTACATGTGGGCTCTGAGAGTCCTCAAAGGGCCCATGTGGTGGGGCCTCGGTCCACAGCCTGTGGACTCCTGGGAGGTGGGGGAATCTCTAGGAGGTGGTGCCTAGTGGGAGGAAGTTAGGTGCCTGGGCGAGGGGCCCTTGGAGGGGGTACGGGGTCCCTGACCTTTTTCTCTTTCTTGCTTTTCTTCCTAGCCACCATGAGGTGAGCAGGTCTTCTTCAGAAGGGAAATTTTACCAACATTAGGTCTTCTAGCCTCAGAACTCAGGATGTCTTTTCTTTGATTTATGTCCTCTTAATCTCCTTTATCAGTGTTTTGTAGTTTTCAATGTGTGAATCTCTTACTTCTTTG
>RJWT010016110.1:0-20056 GCA_004365215.1 Cuniculus paca | reverse complement strand
TCTTCTTGAACCCCAGCCCTGACGTGCAGTCTGCAAACCACTGGACGATTCTGCTCACACTCACCGCGCTCGGTTTCTTCATTTCCAGAATTACTACGCTATTTTTACAGCTGTGAGGAATTTTTATCTTGATAATCATCGTGATAGTTCCAGGGCTGTGAGGAAAATGATCGATTATTCATATTTGCCAACTGGTGTGTCATGAGTAGGTGAAAACGGTTGCTCTTTTTATGCACTTTCGCAATATATTTCAATCAGTACCATTGCACTGATAATGTGTGATGCTTTAACAGAAAAATAATTTAAATATAGAAGTCCATAAACAAAATGCATCATCTGCATGCAGTGGAATATTACTCAGCCTTAAAAAGTAAAGAAATCAAAACATGTGCGACCACCCGGGTGCAGCCTGAGGCCATGCTGCCAGGCGCAGAGGGAGCACTGCAGTGTTTGCCGCTGAACGCATCGGCCTGCAGGCGTGGGATACACAAGGCAGAAGCAGAATGGCGTCACCAAGGACCACGGAGAGCAGGGGTAGGCGATGATTGTTTTGTGGCTCCGTTAGGCTTTGGGAAGATGGAAAAGGTCTGCAGACCCAGGGTGGGGATGACCACATGACGGCGGACTGGAGACCTTAGTGCTGCCGAGTCACACACTTCTGACTATCTGCTAAGTTGCGTGTTATGTCTATTTTGCTGCAATGGAAAAGATAAGGGATAAAGGAATGCACGTCCTATAGGAGGAAAAACTACCATTAAAGTGATCACCATTTTTTTTTCAGTACCAGGAATCAAACTCATGGCCTTGTGCTTGCCAGGCAGGCACTTGTGCCACTGAGCTAAATCCCCAGCCCTGATCACCATTAGTCTGAAAACCAGCTCATGCTTCTTCAGTAACATTTTCAGTGTTTTGTGTTGAATTTCACCACGAATTCACTTTCGTCTTTAACTTTACCTTGTGTAAGAGCGAGAAGGTTCTTACCCACAACCCGTGTTCTGATTCGAATTGGTGGCTGAGTGTCAATCAAGGCAACTCCGTCTAACAACACTGTCAGAGAAGTGACACTGTGGGAACACCAAGGGAGCATTTCTCTGTGCACATCACGAGGAAATCAGAGGCAGGAAGCAGCCAGGTGGGAGAGGCTCGCCACCTCCCCAGCACCTGGTGTACAGTCACGGGCTTGGGGTGGCCAGGAGAAGATCCACTTGGTCATGGTGCATAATATAACCTCTTTAATGTGCTGCCGAATTTAACTTGCTAGCCTCTTACTGAGGGTTTTTGCATGTTCATAGGGATATTGGTTGTAGTTTTCGTTTGCTTGTGATATCCCTGTCCAACCTTGGTATTGTAAATGCTGCTCATATAGAAAGAGAAAGTATTCCTTTCACCTCAATTATTTGGGAAATTTGGAGAAGTCTTAGGGTTAGTTCTTTACGTGCTTGCTAGAATTCACCAGGGAAGCAACCCAGTCTGTCCATTTTGTCAGGAGTTTTTTTTAAATTACTAATTCAGTCTCTTTGCTACTTATGTCTACTCAGTTTTTCTACTTAATGATTTATTCTTGGCAGCTTTTGTGTTTCTAGAATCCAATTATCCAATTTGTTGACAATACATTTTTCCTAGTACTTATAACTTTATATTTCTATAGAATCAATAATATTCTCATTTTGTTGCTTATTTTAATAATTCAAGTATTCTCTCTTTTTTCTTAGACCATCTTGCTGAAGTTTTGTCCATTTTGTTGATCTTTTCAAAGAACTAAATTTTAGTTAATTTTTTTCCCACTTTTTTTTAACTTTTAAAAATCTCATCTCCAATCTTTTTTCTTCTGCTAGCTTTGGGTTTAGTTTGTTTTTCTTTTTCTAGTTCTTAACTTGTAATGTTAGGTCAGTTTTTTAATGTAAATGTAGCTATAAACTTTCCCATTAGCATTGTGTTCCCTAAGTTTTGGTGTGCTATATTTCAATTTATTTCTAAGTATTTTCTAATTTCTCCTGTAATTTCATTAGTTACCTTCTTTAATTTTCACAATTCTATAAATTTCATTTTACTTCTAATATTGTTTTCTAACTTTATCCCATTGTTGTTCGAAAAGACAATTTGTATGAGTATGATATCTATCTTTTTAAGTCTGTTGAGACTTACTTGTGGCCCAACATATAGTCTAGCCTGGAAAGGTCTGATGTGTACTGAGAAGAACGTGTACACCAGTGTTATTGGTTGCAGTCTGTATATGTTCATGGAATCTGGCTGCCTTATTGTATTAATTCATCTGCTTCCTCATATACCTTGTATCTGATCGTTCTATCCATTACTGGGAGGGGGATATTGAAGTCTCCAACTGTTATCACCCAATAGTCTATTTCTCCCTTCAATTCTGTCAGGTTTTATTTATACAATCACTTATCAGTTTTTGATGGTCTGTCAATAAGGGCCTAAATGTTTAAATTTTTTATCTTCTTGTTGCAAATGAGCTTTTTGTTAATATACAGTGTCCTTTTTTGTCTCTGTAATCTTTTTAAATTTGAAGTATATTTTGTCTGCTATTAATGTAGCCCCTTGTGTTCTCTTTTATTTATAATTTGCATGGAATACCTTTTTAATCTATTCACTTTAAATCTATTTGTGTCTGTATCTAAAATAAGTCTCCTGTGGATAGCATACAGTTAGATCAAATTTTTAGGACTTTCTCTCAATCTCTGTATTTTGATTGGAAAGTTAAATCCATTTATATTTAAAATAATTACTGATAAAAGGGACTTCTATTGTTCTGCTATTTATTCTCTATGCACCTTACAACTTTTTTTGTCCATAAATTTCTGCATTACTCTCTTCATTTATGTTAAATGAAACATATAATTTACTTTTGTATATTTTATAGTTATTTTCTCTGTGGTTATGATAGAAACTACATTTTTAAAGTCTTAAAAGTTGTAACATTCTAAGTTGAATTTATGCCGTCTTAACTTTGGTAACATATAAAACTCTGCTCCTTTGATAGCTTTGGCCCATGTTTCAGTGGTTATCACAGAATTTATCTTTATACATTGCTTCTCTCCACAAAAATAACTCCTTGAAATACATTCATCTCTTAAATTATGTAGAAAATATGTGCAGTTATAAACCAAAGTTAAAATAATACTAGCTGTTAGACTAATGTTTCTTTTGAAGTGCTGCTTTTCATGTTTCTTTTTTTCCACTACCCTGTGACTTTCATGTTTTATTTTCATTTGACTGTAATTCTTAGAACATTTTCAAAGGTACTATGAGGGTAGCTACTTTCCAAGACCTCCCCTACTTGATAACAGTGGTCTTTGGCCCCATAATATAAACAACAAGAGGGCCATGATCAACTATTTTTCTCTTAGAACTTTATAAACTATTCTAAACTCCTAGCATCCAATTTTACACATAAGAATGTAATTCAAGTCCTTGTATCATTCTAATTTTTTTTCTTTCAGGATGCTTCTAAGAGTTTTTCTTTATTCTTAAAACTAAGAAATTTCTCCATACTATGTTTCAGCATACTTCTCCACTTTTTAAAACATTGCCCTATTATGGAATAAACAAATATTTCAGGACTAGAAAATGTTGTCAATGTATTTATTATTGCTTTACCTTTTTTGTTGTTACTTTTCTCTTCCTCCTCATGTGTCTGTCTTCCTGGATGAATCCTCGTAAGATTCTCTTTCCCTTTTCCCTTCTATATTCTTTTTGCTTTTCTTTCTTTCAGTTGGCAACATCTGCTCTCTGAGCGGAGTATATCTTTAAAAAAAATTTATGGATAGTCTAGTGGTAAAAACATTTTATTTTTCTCCAAGTGTTTGTTTTACCATCATGTTTGAGAGAATTTCACTGGGCACAAAATTTTAGGGAGAATTATTTTCTCTAATAATACCTTCAAAAGTATTATTCTATTATTTTCTGGCTTTTATCATTACCACTGTGAAGTCAGTCATAAGACTAATCGCTATTTCTTTGTAGATACTTTGTCTTTTTTTTCTCTGAGTACTTCCAAGTTCTGTTTATTTTTGTCACATTGAAACTTCAAAGTTCTACATCTAGGTATAGTTTCTAATTTTATCCATCTTGTTTATAATTCATTTGTAAGTTCTGGCTCAGAGGATGTCTTTCAAAAATTTTAGAAAATTTTCAGCTACTAGCACTTCAAGTATCTCCTCCTTTTTACACTCTCAGTTGTACCTTCTATAGCACCAAATGAACAATTGTTTGAATTTCTCATTCAACTCTCTGTGTCTCCTGAACTGTCTCAGATATTTTACATTTCTTTCTCCTATGCTATGTGATTTATTGTCTCGATTTGCTTTTTATAATTTACTATCTTACCCTCACATTGAATTTTTTATTCTGGTCAGTTTCAGATTTTAATTATGAGATTTATACTTTAAAGTTTATATCATAGTTTTAAAAATCTTCTCCATCATTTATAGCCTCTTATTTCTTGCTTTTAATTTCAAACTAGTCTTTATTTCTTAAGACTTGTTAACTGTACTTTTTATATCTCTGTAATATTTCTGATATCAAAAACCACAGTGAGTATAACTGAGCAATTGTAGGTTTTGTTTTTTTTTTTCTGTCTCTGACTCATTGTACCGTGTTTCCTTGTATGCCTTGGCAGTTTACTCTGTTTACTTTGTTCTTTTGTGATACCACGTCTCTTCCAATGTACCTAACTCTGGGATCTATTTGAAGCCTGAGCTAAATTTCATTAAATTTTGTTTTGCATTTCTTTTCTATTTTATTTAGGCTTATTGAATTTCTGTTTTCTTTTTCTTTTTTTAGTTAGATCTGTGGGGGGCAGGAGAATCCTGGGCACTGAACGTAGGCCCGTGCATGGATAAAACACCTGCTCTACCCCTCACCTACACCCCCAGCTCTAGATTCTTCAATTGTTGATTTTTCAGTCTTGCTTCACTTCACAAATTTAAGGCTACACATTTTCTGTAAGCTGTGATTTACTGTCTTTGTTTTAATAAGTAATAATTTTATTATTGGAATAAATATTTTCTATTTTCTTTTGTGATCTCTTCTATGGCCCATTGGTAATTTAGGAGTTTTTAGTTCCAAAACAAATGAACCATTGTGTTTTATTTTTATGTTTCTACTTCAACTGCATTGCACTTGTGTTTTTTGTTTACTGATTCTTTGCAATTTATTATTTAGAATGTGGTTTATTTTCATAAAGTTTACCTGTGTCCTTAAAAAGACTGTAATCTCCCATTATTGAATATAAATCATTTTTCATACTAACAGGCCTGTTACTTAGTTATAGTTAAAATGCCATGGGTACGAGTGATTTGTCCAACTTGATATGCAACTTTTCTACTTTTTTCTCAGTATGTTATGAAACCATATTCTTCAGTACCTACAGAATTAGAACTCTCACGTCTTCCTAAGGAACAGATCATTTTATCATTATATAGTGTCTGTTCTTACTTTTACCTTGATGTCTACTTTATCTAATAAAAAATAGCTGCATTATCTTTCTTTGAAGTGGAATTTCTCTGAGTAGTTCTCCATTGTATATGAATATCCCATTTTCTTCATCCATTCATCTGTTGATGAACATAGAAGCTGCTTCCAAGCTTTAACTATCATGAATTGTGCTGCTATAAACATGGGTGTGCATGGATCACTGTAACATGATGTCTTTATCTCTTTCAAGAGATACCTAGAAGGGCAATAGCTGGGTCAGTGGAATTTCTGTTTTTAGCTTTTTGAGGACTCTCCATGCTAAACTTCAGAGTGGTTGTACCAGTTTACATTTCTACCAACAAGCAGAAGTGTGCCTTTTCCTCTCCATTGGTTAATATTTCATTTCTTCGTGATAGCCATTCTTTCAGGAGCAAGGTGAAATCTCAGTGTTGTTTTAAATTTCCATTTCGCTAAAGACCAGCAATGTCAATTCTTTTTTCAAGTATTTATTGGCCATCTGTCCTTCTTCCGAAAAGTATCTATTAATTTCAGTTGCCCATTTTGGGGCTGGTTCTTTTATTTTATTTATTTATTTATTTTTTTGCAGCACCGGGGATTGAACTCACAACCTTGCACTTGCCAGGCAGGTGCTTAGGCCACTGAGCTAGATCCCCGGCCCTTGGTTCTTTTATTTTGAGGGATGTATTCTATGAAGTTCTCTACATATTGTAGATATCAGTCCTCTGTCCGAGGAATAGCTGGCATAATGTCTTTCCCATGCTGCAGGGTTTCTCTTCACCTTGTTGATTGCACCCTTTGCTGTGTGGAAGTTTTTGATTTGACAAAATGATCCCATTTGTTGATTCTTGGTATTGTATCTTGAGCTGTTTGGGTTCTGTTCAGAAAGTCCTTGGCTATGCCTATGTCTTCCACAGATTTACCTCTTTCACCTTCTAGCAGATTAAGTATTTTTGTTTTAACATTTAGGTCATCGGTCTATTTTTATTTTAGTTTAGTACATGGTGAGATATATGGGTCTAGATTCAATATTCTGCATGTGGATAGCCGATCTTCCCAGCACCATTTATTAAAGAGGCTATCTTTCCTCCTAGGTATATTTTTAGTCCCTTTTGATTTATTTTATTAAATTGAATGTTTTGTGATACGTAACGACTCCTTTCTGTGTGGGTATCAGGTGTGATGTTTTTAAACTGCTCCTAGAATCCCCAGCTCCTAGAATAGTTTGAGGCTCACAATAGGGCCCTCATAATTAAATGTTAAACATTCTGTGACTTTGGATCCCAAACCCATATGAAACCCAGTCAGTGCCCCGGAATTCTCCGAATTATTAGGGGATGCTTTGTTCTGTCATCACCCAGAACCAAGCCTGAGACTGTTATTAACGTCTTTTTTTTCAAGCATGTTTTCTGTTCCTGCCTCGATTTCCTTTTCTGCTCTTTTTTTCAGCGTGCTCTCTCTCCCTTGCCGCTCTTGATTTAAAAAGAATCATGGGTGTATTTTTATCCATTCGGGGTTCAGTTCATGAAAAACTAGCGTCAGAGCAGATGCAGGGCCGACAGCAGCTGCACCTGACGCGGTTATCCTGCAGTGGTGCTGGTACAAAGAGCAAGGACGTGCGCCCTGGGGTAGCTGACAGACGCTTTCCCGTATTTGCTGTGAGAAGTGAAAAGAAAGTGTTGCACAAGAATATGTGTGGGAGCCCCTTATTGCCAAGAAATAACAAACAAGAAAACAAAGCAAAATAAAAAAAAAACTGTTGCAGTTATGTGTTTGTATGTGCCCTGAAATGTTCTGGAAAGAGTATATATTAAATAAGAAAACTCCTAATGATACAGTGAAAATTATATCCCAACTGATAAGCAGGGATTGCATCCAGTGATAGTAAAGAACATTTTCACGGTGCATACCATAGTGCTGGGCGCTTTTGCAAGTATTTAATAAACGCAAACTCATTCAGTTTCCAAAACTATAAGATTTTGCTAACATTTAAAGATGAGGAAATTTTTACAGAAAGAGTTAACTATCTTGTCCAAGGGAACAGACAAATGGTAGAATTTGGGTTTTTTTTTTTTTTAGTTTAAAAGATATTCATTATTTTTTAAAGTTAATATGCACATTACAGGAAACAAAAACACGAGAAGCCAAGAGCAAAGTCATCCCCAATCACAGGCAGCTTAGTTGGATGTGTCCTGGGCCCCTCATGCATGTACACAGCACACCACGGTCGAGCTTTCCTACACATCGTGAGTATTCATCAACTCAAAATCCCAAAGCTCCAAGAACATTTTTGATAACTAAGTACATCACGCCAACTTGATTTGCTAGAAAAAAATTGTAGTACTGCTTTTCTTAGGGACAAAAACTTCACTGAAGATAATAAAGGCAATAGGTCTCTAGATAGAAGTATTGGCAGAGTTACAATTGAAAGACCATTGAAAGGCATTCCCTCAATGCCTAATTTAAAACGAGACACAAAGCTACGGAATACGCCAGGCGTGTTTCTGAGAGCTATCGGATCTCTGCTGTTAATACGCTGCAGGAAGGCGTGTTCCACTGATCATGGACGCAGCCCCACACCAGAGCTAGAAGACGCACGCACGCCTATGGTTCTCAGCAAAACGTAACCTGGAACACTTGCACGCACCTCATGTGCTTTCTCCTGCCCCTCGCTGCCAACCTCATGGCAAGTCCTGGTGCACACTGCCCAGAGGTGAGTCACACTTCCACATCCAACAGACAGCTTTTCAATCAATTTTAGCAAAAAATATTTGCAAATAGGCTAAATTACTAGCTCTACTTTTTTAAAAATCATACCTTGTCACCGCAGGACATCTATAAATCTTAGTGTGCAGTAGAATATGAACACACAATAAAACCAAGTACTTTACCAAAAGTGCACATAGGTTCCTGTGGCCTAGCAAAGGACCCTTCCCCTCTCTGTCCCTTACCCTCTTCACCACTCAGGGACTAAGTTCAGGGCTATGTCTACTTCTAAGAGGTGACTTTAATAGAGGTCACCTCTAGGAAACAGTTCTTCCTAAAAACAAATCTGGAACCATAGGGTCTGCCTCCAGAATCTGCTCACTGATCCTCTATACTTATTGCACATATATATTATTTTGAAAATGTGAAAAATAAAGCAGCCACCCTTCTTCAAACCCACTTGCGACCTTCTTCAGTCCTCCACCACTCCATTACCTTGGGAGTCTTTCCATTTCTCCAGCAGACTGGTCCCCCCCATGTGGGTCCCATCCCTATCAAGTGTCTCAGGATGCCAGGCCTCTGCGGCTTTTCTCTTCAACAGCCCGTGGTGTCTCTTTTCTTCTTCCTCTCCCATTTGGGTGTTGCTGTCTTTCCATCGAGAGCCACACATTATCTTGACAAGATGTTTTCTTTAGGGGTGGAAAATTTTGCAAGTACAGATGTTCCTTGATTTATGATGGGTCATGTCCTAATAAACCCATCATAATCTGAAAGCTACTTTGTAAGAGGAAATGCAGTTTATGCACCAACCTAATAAAGAGAGAGATAGCTTAGCCTAACCTGCCTTAAACATGCTCCAAACTCATAGTACCCCACAGTTGGGCAAGGTGGTCTAACAGAAAGCCTATTTTATACTAAAGTGTAAATATCTGGTGTGATATATTGAACAGTATACTGAAAGTGAGCAAAAAGAATTGTTGTATGGTACTCTTTTGCACATTAGTAAAATTTAAAAATCTAGGCTGAACCATCAAAAGTTGGGGGCCAACAGTGTAGAGAAACCCCATCGCTGTCATGCCTATGGAAATATTTAAGAGGTGTATGGTTTTGTAGACCCCAAGGAACTCCCACTGCACACCACACTGCTGTTCAGCTAATTCAGTCTTCATGATAATGGGGAGATGGTTTTCACTCCTAGCTTACAGAGGAGGAGGATAAGGCTCTGTGGAGGTAACTACATCACTCCCCACTTTCTCTCTGAGATAGCAGCAGACCTGACCTGAAATCCAACTTTTCTTTCTCCAAACACAGTGACCTTCTTTACTGTGAGCAGCCTTGGGCAGGAATCTCTGCATGTGCTACCAACAAAATTTGGTTAAAAAAAAAAAAGATAGCAGTGAAAATTCATCATCATTGCTAGAAAAAAATAAAATTTGAGGTTGAAAACGTAGGGATTGGACAGAGTCAGATACATGGCACTATTTTCAACCACAATGGTGTATTTTGGTTACAACAATTTAAATGTCCTTCTAAACTCAGTTTTACCTTGGTTTTGATATAGTTTCTTCCAACTTTGGGAAGAAAGCATTAGTTCTTAAAGGTCCAGTTTTCCTCCTTTCCTATACACTTAGCTTCTCTTTTTCTTTATCCAGAAATAAAAGATTGGTATAGCTGACTACTAACTGGGGTAATATATGTTGGAGATATTGTGCTGTAAATCCTTTTATTCATTAAAATTTAATGTAACTCAAGCAAGAGTTTTGAGGGCAGAGAACGACCTTGTAAAAACAATGCTCGATAGCCGCAAGGCATTGTGGAGAGTTTGTTGGTGTAAGAACTGCAAACATAGGAAATGTTTAGACATCTGACCGTAAAATGACGCAAGTCTTTCCTCCTGCCGTAAACTGGAGGCAGAAGAGCAAACAAAGATATCTTGCAAGGTCGCTCAACTCCGAATTCCCTGAGAAAGTTCTCCTATCTGTAAGGAGATATTTCTGAAGTTGAATATGTTGACTAATAATTATTTCAACCACCCTGGTCCCCCAAATCGGTTCTGACCAAGATTCTGGGCAATATTAGAAAATCTGAATAGCTTTTAATTTAAAAATTCTGTTGAGGTGCATTTTAAAGGGCAGCACCGAAACATCTGTGGGATTGTTAGAAGGCCGCTGTGAGTCCTGCATTCAGAACTGAAGGGAACCTGAGTGTGTTTCAGGCATATTTTTCTCTGCGAGAGGTCAAGAAAGATGCTTGCGGGACTCTCAAATAATTGAGGAATTATTTTTCTAAGTTACACAAGGTTTGTAACTTGGAAAAATATTAGTAAGAATGGTTTTTCAATCCTGTTTTTGTATTTCAGACAGTGTTAAGCAGTAACGAGACATCTCCCGCACTGGCATGTTAGGGCTCTGCTGGGAGAGCTCTGTGTGTGCACGATGTCATACACCTCAAGGAAGAAGAATGCTGATCCTGTCCCCCCTGCTCGCCCTCTCCCAAGCCCGCCCAGTCATTTCACTATGTGCTGCTGCTCACTTTAAAAATAATTTTAAGAAAATCTGAAGACTCGCAATGGTCATTACGTGGTTCTCTCACAGTATCTTTTCTCACAAAGTCACCTGCCTCCTTTTATATCCAAAATAACTCAGAGTCAAGTCTGGGATACTGAGCAGATGTTCTACTTTCCAATAAAAAGAGTACAAATTACCAAGCATCCCAGAATTCTCACACCATACATCAAGGTATGGAGGCTACAGAACATTCCGACACGGATGCTCTCGCCTCACATGGATTCTCTCTTCTACAGCTCTCCTGGATGATTTCTTTGGTACTGAAGGGTCCAAGCCTTGTAGAAGTGTGTGCTACCTATGCCGTTTGCTCAAAATCATCCTCTTTCCTAATGAAGGAAGGATCACTCCCAGGCAAAGGGTCTAGAAGTATCTTTGTTCACAGTCTGGGTTGTCCAAAGCTTAGTTAGGACAACTGGATGTCAGGATTACTTAGAAAGCATTTTCCACAGATGTCTGATTATTGAACCTTTTTCCCAAAGGAAAAACTTAACTCCTGAAGTTAGTGGACCAGGGAGAGGGGAAGCCTCGTTACTTTTTGAGGTGTCCGCTGCTATTTTGGGGGCAGGCTCTTTGCCCCGAACCATGAACTTCTCCACT
This sequence comes from Cuniculus paca, assembly GCA_004365215.1. NCBI lineage: Eukaryota > Metazoa > Chordata > Mammalia > Rodentia > Cuniculidae > Cuniculus > Cuniculus paca. The sequence continues at coordinate 8,732 of RJWT010016110.1, read as the reverse complement.
GCAAGGTCTCTCCAGTTGTCCTGGCTTTCTTTCCAGAGCTGGCTAAGAGAATACCTCTCTCCACTTCCACTTGTACAATGTGACAGGTACCTTTTTTTCCATATACACTCTTTATAGATCATTTTGTACCGTTCCATTGTTTTCGATTTTTATTTTTTACTGGTACATATCTGCATTACATAATGACTAACTCCTCCTGGGGCGTTGGAACAGGTACATCGTGCGCCTTAATCTTTACGCACCTCCTTACCTGCCCCTCATTCCTCACATCTCTTGGTGTCCCTCCCCTTTGCAAAAGATCTGTCTTCCTATTTCCTAGTATCTGTATTATAGCTTCTCTTAATCTTTTTCGGCTTCCCGTGTAAGAGAATCTGTGGGATATTTAAACCGGCAAGCACTTCCCAGTGGGTCCGTGTTCAGCCTTCGGCTTTCTCCCGTGGCCGACTTCCCCTCTGTCCCCAAGGAGGGTAACCCTGAACTCTGCTCCGGAGTTGTTCTGTTGTGTACTCGGAAACAGCCCCTTTCCAAAACGGGGCCCTACTCCACTCTCTGGCAATACAGAGGGGCTACACTGGGTTTCTTCTCCCCTTCTCCTCCGCCGTGGAGTCACTCTTGGAGTAAAACCCTGGCTGTTTTTGCAGTTTACAGCAGCCATGTGCCTTTCCTGGGGATAGCGCTGCTGGCCGGGTCTGTAATTTCTGTGGCCCCTCCAGGATTACCTTTTCTTCTGGGGCACTGTCCTTGCCCACCACCACGTTGGTCAGTTAGAAAAAATGCAGCTCCAACTCACAGTTAATGAACAGCCGTGGCCAGGGTGAGGAATCCACAGGTGCAGAGATGGTCAGGGGCCAACATGGGGGCCTGTCTGGTCCAGTGGGGTGTGAGTCCATTCCCCTGTAAAGTTCTACATTCTTAGAAAGTGGTGCCAATACTGAAGACATCTTGCATGTCAATTACTAAGGTCATTAATTTTACATGAAATAAAATTATTGCAGAGACTAAGATGAAATTGAGCATGTGGCTCGAAACAAACCCATTCACATACACGAGCCCACACTCTGCCCTGCTGTCCGGGACCGCGCTGATGTCACGGTCAGTCATCTGAATTCATGGTCAATAGTTCACAGCTGCCAGAGTTTTACATTGCTGTGGGAAGCTGGTCCTTGAAGATATTTAGTTTCCTTACTTGCATACTTGGTATGCAACCCAGGCTACATTTGAGGCATGCCACTTATCTCACCATCTCCTCGTTACTGTTAAGTTTTGAATTAAAACTTGAAATAACAAGATATGCCATGAAAAGTCTTAGCTGGAACTTTTGTTCACCACTGCCTCCCTCCTCATGGATTCTGATCGTGAATTAAAAAGAAAAGTCTCTATGTGTGCAACTGTTTCTTGTTTCTTTGCTTATTACCCGCTAAGGATGATGCATAATTATTTTTAAAAATAGGAATGAACAAAATTGCAAGGTATTGCACTTACTAACAAAAGCCTTTCTTTGATGTCAAAGCAAGCATGCCCAGAAGTTCTGAACTGTGTTGTTTTTATTCATGCTACCTCCGGGTTGAGGAACAATGTGACAACCTCGGATTCCAGCAGTGGGGTATTTTGAAGCAGCCAAGGTTTTAGAGTACCGTTTAATGTCTTGTCCTCTTGGTCACATTTTGCTGGATTCTGGCCTTCTTGGAAGCCGAGGGACAGCTCCCAGGGACACACTTTGAAGATGCCCTCAGCCCTGTCCTTGCTCACAACCCCCTGTGTCGTCAGTAAGGAAGGAAGGGCCTTCCACAGTGTCTGACCTGGGCATGTTTTCATTTCACAGAAAAGATGACCCCACAGGCCAGCGGCCCTGCGGCTGCAAGCCCCAGCCCAGAGGACGAGCAGCAGGTGGAGAAGATGATGGTGAAGCGAGCGAAGATCATCAAGGAGCTGATCCAGACAGAGAGGGATTATGTCAACGACCTGGCCCTGTGCGTGCGGGAAGTGGTGCAGCCCCTGAGAAACAAACAGGTACACACATCTGAGGTTGTTTTTGCTCTCAGTTTTTGCTTCCCATGTCCTAGACAGGACTACCCGCACCATAAATGGAAGCATCTTTCCTCTCCCAGTCATACACTGATGAAACACAAGGCAGAGTCCTGCTTGTGGCGAGCCCAAACCCCGCAGTCTTCTCATATAGAGAGAAAATACAGGGAGAAATTCAGCTTTTCCACTTTGAAATTTCTGGGTTTTTGCTTGAATTTCTATGAAACTGGCAACAAATTTTGAGCAGGGGATTTTCAATGGGCCATGAATGATGTGCTTAATTTAATTCAATGATAATCATAGCTCTAGAAGACAAAAATATGTGAGTACCCCCACCATGCACTTGGAGAGCTCAAGTGTTCCTATTTAAATAAAATTCAACGTAAAATTTATGAAGGTAAGTAAAGAGTTTCTCTTTGGTGGGATTGGCCCCAGACAAAGCTGAAAGTGGTTAGAAGTTAATCATTATTCCCTTTAATCAAGGTCGTTCCAGGGAATTTCCTGGAGGGCATCAGAATAAAGGCTCAGGGATATTTACCTTGGAATGAAGGTGTGCGTGCGTGTGCACACACACACACACACACCTACACACCCCTCATTCATTCACATGCATGCGCCGGAAGTGTAACCACACTCTTCAGCACTGAGTCACAGTTTAGCACAGAGCGAAGTGCTGCCCGGTGGGGCTCCATTCCTCTCCGCTGCAGAGACAGAGGAGCCAGACAGTAAACAACACATAAACAACACAGAAAAGTGATCAGATGCTGATAGGCGCAGCTGAGAAGATCAAAGCAGGGACACAAGTGGGGTTACTCAAAGAAAATCACTGCTAATATGGCTAGGCCACCCTGCCAGACACCTTTTCGGATATATATGTATACAAAATTTACACAAAGCAATCAAAACTACGTAGGCTATTTTGAGATATACTTGCTTCTTTCAGAAATATATGTGTCCTCTCATGACTTCTACTACTTATGTGTTTTTCTACTATTACTGTTGCTGAGATGTATGTGCTTTTTCCCTTATTTCCTTAAAACATGATCCTAGAAATGGAATTTCTAGGTAAATATGACTGTACATTTAAGATTTTGATAACAATTGCCAACTGTCAACTAGAAAGGCAGTACTGTCATAATTTCCATTTCCACTAGTGACTGGGAAGACATTGCCTCTTTAATGCTGAACAATGCTGCTTTATTATATTCCTCTAATTCCTTCTAAAAATATTTTATTTACTCATGAATTTTTATGTTCTAATTCCTTTTGCATATCCATGTATTTTGTCAGTTTAAAAATTATGGTTTCTCTCTTATTATTTTATAAGAGCTTTTGTATATTAGAGTTATTCTTTTTCCACGTTACATGTCACAAGTAATTTTCCTAATTTGTCTTTTGCTTTGTAATCTTGATTATGATGCATGTTTACATTGTTTTTACCATTCTAACATAGTTTAATACATCCAACTTTATTGATTATGGGCTTGGTACCTTAATATATACTAAGAGATTATAAAAACTTTGCTAGCAGCTGGGCGTGGTGGCTCACGCCTGTAATCCCAGCACTTGGGAGGCTGAGACAGGCAGATCGTTGTGAGTTCAAGACCAGCCTGGGCTACAAAGTGAGCTTAAGGCCACTGAACTGCATAGTGAGACCCTGTCTCAAACACACACACACACACACACACACACACACACACACACACACATACCCATAATCCCAGCACTCGAGAGGCTGAGACAGGCGGATCGTTGTGAGTTCGAGACCAGCCTGGGCTACAAAGTGAGCTTAAGGCCAGCCTGAACAGCATAGTGAGACCCTGTCTCAAAAACAGGGCCGGGGATCTAGCTCAGCGGCCTAAGCGCCTGCCCGGCAAGCGCAAGGTCATGAGTTCAATCCCCGGTGCCGCAAAAACAAAAAAATCTTTACTGGTGCAGCTGAACCAATCTATTAAATTCAGGGTTATTTTCTTCACATGGTTTTCCCAGTAATGTCTCAGAGAAGTCTTTCTCGGGCCTTTTCCCTCACATCTGAAGCACTCCCTTTTCTAACCTGACTTAGCAAATGTCCTTTTCCATCACTTCCCTGAGAAACTAGACACAACAGAGAAGATGCACATTCTCTCAACTCCAAATGACCTGCCTCTCTCCCTTGTAACCTGGCTTCCTTCTGTGTCAGAGGACAACCTGTCCACTATGCAGCTGAGCCCTCCTGCTGCTAACCCGAGAGCTTGCCCCTGCCTCTGTCCTTTCCAACTTCTGCATGATTAATTTTACCTTTGGTGCTGAGTCATTCTCATCTCTAGTATTGGCTACCTTAAAAACAAACCAAAACAATTCTCAGTCCTAAAAGAGTTATTCACATTTGCTGTATTTCTGTCATTCTTTTTAAAAATTAAATATAAGATATTTAATGTGTACAATGGTGTATCTGCTTAAGCATGCTTCAAAATAAGCGCAGTTCACCAAAAATCTATGATGAGCTAATGATCAATATAAAAAAGACTAAGTATACAGGAAAATGCCTTCCCTTGAATTCATTTGTATCCAGGGTAGTAAGGAGTTTATTTGATATGAGAACACCGTCAGTTTTAAACCACCTGCTATGCTATGGGTCAACATCCCTGCGAGCTACTCTCCTGTACGTGTTCTCTAAATTTTTTTGTGTGTGTTATGTTTTGCTCGTCTTTCTTCTCCTGTTTCCTGCTTTCTCTACAACTCTCATAAGCAATTCTCAGGATGAGTGGCTCAGACCATGTCAAATAAAACATTTCTGCTGTGGTAACATTTATGCTAATTTACTTGGTGTGTTTAACTTTTTCTCTCAATGGTTTAAAGCACAGTTCTCACTCTCCTTGATGGCTTGATTTTTCACACCCAGGCTCTTCGTTTAGATATCTTCAGCACGCTCTGTCTTTGTCCTTCTGTCTGTCCTCTCTGCGGATGTAATAACAAGTCTGCAAAGGCGTCTCAGAGGTCTCATGTCAGATCCGCTTTTTTCCCACTGCTTACAGCTCTTAACCGTTGATTAAGTGAGCAGGGACTCGTGGGACGCTTCCAAATGCTAAGCAAGCACTGGTCCCAGCCCTCCCTTAACTCACACCTCTTCAGTGTTGGTCAGCTCCTTCCCCCTAGCCGTTTAAACCATGATTTGTCAACAATTAGTGTCCACATATAGGAATTACCTGTCACATAGTTTCGGGGTAACCATGGAAACACTCTACAAGCCGTGCTTAGTCAAACCCAATGCAACACAATGTTTTACGTGTGCTTGTCAGGTGGGGCTGACACAAGGACGTCACCTGACCACCGCCTTTTCTCAGCACGAACACAGACTGAGCCCCCCATCCCCGGTGCACTCAGGCACTCCGTGTAGGCAAAGCTTGGACCAAGGCAGCTGGGAGCTGAGGAAAGCCCCAGCCTTCCGAGGCTTAGCTTGGTGAGCTTGTCTGCATGGATCCGTGCACAAAGGGGGACTAGATCCAGCCCCACGCCGACCCTTGTCCTGGGACAGTCCTGGCTGCAGACATAATCAAGTCCTTTCTCCAGACAGGACTTCTCTGACTTGAAAACAGGGCCAAACTCAGCAGTGACACCTGTGGCCGTAGTGTTGTGAGAAGTTTTGCTAGAGCACGCACACATTCAAATCGAAGCACTGAGTGGGGAAAAAAGGGTTCTCATTGTTACCCGAACAGGGTGACAGGTTTTGGGGTAGGAAGTCAAAATGAACTAAGACTGAGGAAGCTAACCAGGCAACAGATAAGAGTTTTATGTGTCAGGAAAGGAAGGACAAAAAGGTGATTGAAAAATAGCAGTTAGAGAAATTTAAGTGCATATCTTTATTTTTCTTTGTTTTTAGTTATTTTTTTCAGTATCTGAAACATACGTTGTACAAAAGTGCCAAAGATCTCTAAGGGGGTAGAACATCCTTTAGCCACTCGATTCCTTCCCTCCAAGCGAGGAACACTAGGGGTCTACCCTTCAGTCTGCCATAGACCCTCTGTGTGGAAGCATGCACATCTGTTGCATCCGTGCTACTTTTTATTTATTCAACAAGAAAATCTTGTGTATTTATTTCGGATCTGCTCATCTGTGGTCTAATTGTATGCATTATGCTGAGGAGATTATTTTCTGGGAAATGACTTTAAAATCTATCATTTGGCATTGACAGGAGCTCATTGCAATTTTCTGTTAAAATCTGGATGTATTACATGGTGAAAATGTCAAATTTTCATTGGAAAATAATAGAAGGAATTAATCACCTAGAGTCCTGCTCAGAAATAAGCACTGTAAATGTTGCGGTTTATTATCTAGGGAGAGCCAGACACGCTCAAACATTTTCTGAAATTAGAATTATACTGTGGATACCTTCTGGGACCTTGTCTCTATAAGGAATATATTTATGCATTTTTTTCAAATCATAAATACCAAGAATTAATTTTAGTGGAAAAATGGTTTCCTTTTTTTACTAAGAGACCCTAAGGTTGGGGAGAATCATGCCAACTCCCTGGATTCACAGCCCCCAGTTCCAAAGGTACTGACCACTCCGGGCACACATGCCCGGGCTCGCAGTGGATTGTGTTGGGGTCATGACTAGAGGGACCAGGTGAAAACCTGCTCTGTGTGACACAGAGCACACTCTTCCAATGTTCCTACCAGGGCCCAGAGTGAGAAGACGAGCCCAGGATAGAGGAAAATGAAAGAGAGGGAGTTAGAGCAAATTGTAAACTTATCCCTCATTCAAGTCCAAGAGAGGTTGGGAGGCTGAGGCAGGACAATTGCAAGTTTGAGCTCAGCCTGACAACTGATCCTACTTAGTGAGACTGTCATGGCAAAGCCCTGGGATCCATCCCCAGTACCGTGACGATGGGGAGGGAGTATCTCGGCGGTCCTCCCTGCCACCATCCCCCCCAGTGAAGTTGTTTCCACCTCACTCCTTAGAGCAACAGAAACAGCGAGGGGCTCGGCGAGGAGGGCTCTGCTCCTCAGGAGTGTGCAGAGCGAAGGACAGCGTGCAAATGCACTACCATAGTGCAAATGCAGCTCAGCTGTTCCTGCACCATGAGAACTTGTGACAGCGAGGTGGCCACGGTCCACTTGGTGTCTCGTGGATGTTTTTGAGTTCCATGCGTGACTTTTCTGGGCCTTTGGGGGCTGCAGTGTTGGCAGTGACAGAGCGAGCCAGGGGGCGCCACACAGAAGTGACTGGGTTTCAGCACGTGCCTGGGAACATCCCTGCATCTTCGTCCTCGTCATGCCCTGCCCTGGCCTCCAGGCCACCCCAGCTGCTTGGCTGAGACCCTCAGAGCCTGGTCCTGTCTTCCTGCTGTGTCCAGCGCTGGCTGTCTGCCATGGGGGAGACACCCCTTGCGCACAGTGGGGTGCAGCCCTTGGGGCTGCCTGGGCTGACTCTGCCCGTGTCTGGTGCACCCTCTGAGATGACCCTGGGTCTCTCTGCACCTCTCCCTCCTTTCCCTGCCCACTCCCCAGACTCGGAGTACCCCAAACAGGAAGTCACACGCTGCAGTGGAATGAAGCTTTGCTACTTTCATGGAGCCACAGTCTAAATCTTAACCAAGCATGCTGAAATATTAGATAGAAACATCAAGGCAGAAGTCTTGTATCTAGTAATTATTAAAATACACTCTGCTTTCCTAGGTAGATAGATAGAGATAGACGTCCAATTAGGCTTCTCGAAGCTTTTTGCTACAATTTTGCCTGCATGATAGAGGAAACCATAGGGGAGTGAAAATCCTTGGTCACGAATTGTGTCGCTGAGTATTCTTGTCACAATTGTCTTCTCTAGCTGTCATCTTCACTTTTACTATTTCTAGACATAATAGTCACTTATTTTTGCTTCATCATGGAACTTTTTTCGCTATTATGTCTTTTTCGATTACTCAACTGCTCTTCAAGACTATTCATTTCCAAATTTTGGGGGTCTATTCTAGGCCTAAACTGTGTCCTACCTTGGCTCCATGGCCGCAGCCTCTCTGCCCACAGCTTCCTTGAAGTAGGTGGAATTAAGCTGGTAGCTAGTGGGCCTGTCTTAACTACACCAGCAGCTGCCGTACTCCATTCATAACATGTTCTATGCACCACACCAAAATCCAGTGCGTGGGTACCAGTTTTGCAAGATGTTACTATTGGGGGAACAGGTAAGGGGTGCACATGTTATTTTTCACTTCTGCATGTGAATTTGCAATTATCTCAAAATAAAAGTTCAATTAAATAATATAATGCTCTTACTTTTCTTTCTATTCCTTTCTCTCTTTCACAATATTATCCTTTTAAATACACACACAAAACTTTAAATGCAAGGATACATATTTTTCTTATACTTTACCTTGTTTGTTCTCCCAAACTTTTCTGTTTTGTTTTGTCTTTTTGAGACAAGGTCTCGCTATGCAGTTCAGGCCGGCCCTGAGCTCACTTTGTAGCCCAGGCTGCTCTTGAATTTGCAATGATCCTCCTGCTTCAGCCTCCCGAGTGCCCAGCTCTAAACTTCTGAATTAATTCTCTTTTTATTGTGACTTTTGAGGATGAAGAGATCACATTTTAGGTTGTTGAGGAGAAATGCCATAATGCGTAATAATCCGCGTGCCTCGGCGCTTTCTCACCGTCTGGTTAGAATACCAGGAATCCCTCTAGATTGTAAAGCACCCTGAGGGAAAAGCCAACTACATCGCCCTCACCCCTGCACCTTC
>RJWT010016109.1:0-20023 GCA_004365215.1 Cuniculus paca | reverse complement strand
GGCATTGGAATATGCATGTCAATGTATACTTTTTTTTTCTTTGTTTTTTTCCATCCTGCCTAAAATCATTGGCATGGGAAACTGGAAGCAACACTACACAAATCCATTTCAGCCTTAGACAACTGCCCAAGAGAAAGAATGCTTTGAAATACATTTACTTGAGAATGTCACACATTGTCCACCGACTCCACAGTCTGGTGATTCCTGTCATGACTTCATTTGAAATGGGCATGTCATCAGTCTGAAAATGTGTAGGTCAGGCAGATATTTTTGTTTTGCCTTTGGCTAAGGACTGAACCCATTTTCCTCTAAGACTCTCTCTTCTCTGTGACTTCTGTCTCCAGAGCAGAGCAGTGGTCAAGGGCTTTAACAATGAAAGTACGAGCTGGCTAGGAGTCTGACACGCTGTCTTTTCTGCTTTCTGATGTACTCCGACATGGATAACATCTCCTGGATTAAGCTTCCTTTCTATCAGAGCCTGAAGGAGGACTTTGCTGCAGGGTTTGAGGCCTGTATTAGCCACTTTCCTGTTGCTGGGGAAAATGCTTGACACCCACAACTTAAAGGAGGAGATGTCTATTTTGGGTCATGATTTTCAAGGGTTCAGGCCATGATTGACTGAGTCCATGGCAGGCAGGCAAGCAGGAGGTAGAAAGGAGAGAGAGAAGACAGGGAGGAGAAAGAGAGGGAGGGAGAGATAGACAGAGACAGAGACAGACAGACACAGAGAGACAGAGACAGAGACCTGGGACGAGAATATGCCATTCCTGGTCACACCAACCATTGAAGTTGTCATCCTTATACATTGATGTGTGTAGTGGTCCCATGATCCAATCACTTTCCAAAAGTCCCAACTCTGAACATGGGAGACTTTTTTTGGGAGGCTGGTTTTGGATCTAAGCTATCAGAGGAGGTGATGCTAGAGAGGGGAGAGTGAGATGCAGAGGAGTGGAGTTTTCCTCTGTGGGTAGGGGCTCCATTCTGTCAGGATCCAGGGTTGCCACAAACCCAGCACCTCCCAGATGGTCTGCAGATGGCCTAGTGGGGCTCGTGTGGCAATGGGGGCAGATATGACCCAGCTGCAATGGAGATGCTAGCATGGTCCCCTGCTGCTGTGGCTCCAATCAGAGGTGAATGTGACAGACGTGAATGTCACCAGGGGTGAGCAGCTGGCTTTGGAGCCAGACCACCTTAGATCAGGCCCTGTACACCATCACTAATTAGCCATGGAATTGAGGGAATGTGGGTAATAATAGTACTGAACTTACCTTGGAGTACGTGATCACTACAGCAGCATTCTCCTGTTCTCAGCTGTGTGCAGATCTCTCTCCTTTTATGTCTTCAGATAGGCACGACCTCTCCATGCTTCCATAGTTCCCTAGGAAAGTGTGGAGGCCCATGGCAGCACACACTGATGAAACATGTATTCTTTCTCCTGCTGCTTCATCAGAGTCTAGAGTCACTCACCCCTCTAAAAACTCCCCTACATGGTCTCCCTTCTACTTTTTTATCCTTCTGCTCTCCACTGTTTTGCCTTCTGCATCCTCAGGGTCCAGAGAGGCTGCAAAGCCTATGCCCTCAGTGTGCCCTCCTGCTGTTACTGGCCAGAGTCTTGTGGGGTTGATATCATATTTTATTGCCTTTGAAAAATTCACTGTAACTCACTGTAGTTCCTTGAAAGTGCTGATGTTGACATTTCTCTGCCAGAATCTGGTAACATTCATGTACTTAGATTAATGCTAGGATTTTTGGTGAGGCTGTAAGTACAGATAAACTAAAGTGGTTCTGCTGATGTCAGCACCTGGGGCCTAAACTTTTCAACGTGACTTCAACCACTCTGGAGTTACTTGGTGCCAGAAAAAAGCATCACATCTCCTGGGAAGCATGGATCTTCCGTTTTCTGATTGTGAGATGATAATTTTTACCTTGATTGACAGAATTCTCTGAGCTAAACCGTATGTTCCAGTGTAATAAATATTCTTCATGGATATTTTCTGATATATCCTTTTTTTCCCCTGGATACTTAATTGTTTTAATTGTCCCAATACAGATAGGCTTTTTATTGTAAACTGACTCAAACCCTCTTAGTAGCAAATAGTACATAAGTAGAAAATGATGCATGAATTATTAGAAGTATCTTTTCTCCATGAAACTATACCATCTGTGTATGTTGTTTAGTCATTCCTGAGAATAAAGCCAAAATCTGTAAAACTTCTTACATGGGATGTTGATAGTTTCTGTTCTGTTATTCTTTAACAATTCAAGGATATGTGGCATTTCAGATAGGATATTTCTGCTTGCAGGTTACAGAAAATCTAACCCAATGCACAGGTTAGAACATTAGAAGGGACCCTTGGGTTTTGTGACAAGTGTGTGGAGGACTCCAGGTGTGGTTTGATCAATTTCTTGTTTTCCCTTCGTTTCCCTTGCCTTCGCTCTGCTCTTGGCTGGGTTTTCTTCAGCCAGCTTCCTTGAGCATGGCAGGGCTGCTGGCTCCATTTGACAAAGACTGCTTAAGCCATCTTCCCTCTGCAGGAACCAGCTCTGTACCGGACAGCCCAGTGAGAGGAACAGAGCTGCCTTGATTGAGTGAGACCAATCAGGCCTGCTGAACCTGGGCAGCCCAGGGGTGTTTAACCCCATATACAGCCCAGGAGCAGCTGGATGGGGTGGCACATCCCTGTAATACCAGCACTCGGGGAGGCTGAAACAGGAGGATCACAAATTCAAGCTCAACCTGAGCAGTTTAAGAATTTAGTGAGAACCTTTCTTGAAACCAAAAGGGCCGACGATGTAGCTCAGTGCGAAGGCCTTGCATTCAGTCCCTATTACTGCAAAAAACAAAACAACAAAACCCTCCAAAACAAAAATCTAGCCCAGGTGCTGCCAGTAGGGGTGTGTACATGACATAGAGGGAGGTGTATCGCTGACTTCATCTGACAGCACTAATGAACACAGAATATAGGGGAGAGTTTGACTATCATACAATCCTGTGCTGGCGCGTGTGTTTGTTTAAGGTTAGGCTCCACGGATTGTTCTTTGACAGGCTTTGTGTGTTCTGCCAGGACACTCACTCTCTGAGGGGAGGCTCTGGAGAGAATCTCCTGTGTGACTCTAGAATGGACCAGGTGTGTCTGATTCCAGGCACGGGGAATGCCTCCTGCAGCTCTGTTCCCTGTGTGTTTTTTCACCAATGGTTTGCAGTTTTACAGGGCTCATCGACCAGCTAGCTGGCAGCTTGTTTGAGATCTGAGTTTAGCACATCGAGAAGAGGGGAGGTGAGTTCCTCATGCCTGGAATCAGACCAGAGCTCCCCTCAGCATCGCCTCTTATCCTTTCACACCTGAAAGACCCTTAAAGGCACAAACACGCTTCTGCGAAGAGTGCTCGAAGGATTCTGGGCACATGTTCCTCTTGATTAGCCAAGGCATACTTCAATTTGATCTAGAAAATAATTTTTTTTCCTTTCCATTACCTGTATTTTCTTATATCTGGTTATAATTTATACAAGTGGTTAAATAGATTTATGGGGGAAAAAACTGAATGCACGCATGTGCAGATGTTTTTGGGCACACACACACACACACACACACACACACACACACACTTGATCAATTGAAACCCAGAAACTGAAAGTAAAAGAGCTTCATTTAGGTGTCCTAGGAATTGCAGTTCAGGAGAACTTGGGTTCAGATAGCTCTGATGTGGAACGTGGGAGTCTATCCGGGCTATGGCGCCTGCGAAAGGAACAGGGGCCATGCGCCTGATAGAAGACAAGGGAAGGAATGCATAACAGAATGGAAGCATCCATAAAGCAGAAATCGGATAACCTCTTAATACGCATTTTGAAGTTTTTGGTACAATGTATTCACCCAGTCCGTCTATCTTCAGTTCAGTGGAACACACCCCAGGAGACAACTTCTGCCATTTCTTTACCCTGACCCAAATGGCCTGAGGGCCTGTCCATGGCTGGCGAGGCCAGAGCATCTGCATGTCACCACAGCTTGAAGCTAGGGAGAACCTCGGTGACTTTGTCCTTAACAAGGAAAACCAGGCCAAGGTGGTCCAGGCTCTTTTGATAACAGGAAAGGTGCTGTGAACTTTAGGTGCTGTGATCACCTTCTCAGTAATTAGTGTCAAGTGCTTAGCACCTTTCCCTATTTGTGTAGCTTGTACCTACAAAAGGAGTGAAGAAATAGGGAAGGCCACTGATTGAGTCTGTTGTGTCTTTGGTGATAGCAGAAGACAAGTGTGAAACAGGACAGTTTCTTGTCCTGAGAAACAAGACTGTACATCTGCGCCCATGAGTGAGACCCATCTGCATGGTCCAGTTGGTGGGGTGCAGACCCTGTGTGGGTTCAGCTGTGGGATCCACCAGGGAGGTCGAGTGGCCACTGGGAAGGACAGGTCAGGACAGGGGAACCTGCTCAGCAGCTCACCAGGAGCAGCTGGGACACAGACTGTGATGCTGCAAGGGCTGTGGGTGGCCCCGGGTTGATCTTCCTGGGATATGGAGGTTAGCAGGGTCTTGAGGTCCAGCCTGGTGGGGAGGCTCCTGAGACCAAAGAACCATGCTATGTATATGGTGTGAACATGGCCATTTCTCAAAAAACTCACCTTTGGCCCAAATGCTGTGGTTCTATGAGTAGCTGGTCAGGTTTTAGGTTTCATGAGCCAATGAATAGAGAGCAGGGCTGCAGATAGAGGTCCTGCCTGGTGGGCCGTGTCAGTTAGAATTCACTAGGGGAACAGATATCATCATATATATATATATAGTTTACTAATATATACTATATGTTTTTACTAAATTGCTTACAATGGCCACTTGCAGAGTCGAGTGGAAGAATGCAACATAGCCATCTATACACAGGAGAGTCAGAAGATCCAGTTGAGGGTCAAAGACCTGGAGTTCACTGCAGAGTCTGGTGCAAGTCCATGTCAGAGTGCTGAAGGGTCTGAAGGAACTGGAGACAAACGTCCAAAGGCAATGGTGAAGAACAAAGACCAGAGCTCCTCCAAAGATGCAAAAAGGAAGACTCCTCCTTTCCCTTTTTATTATATCCAGGCTAAAAGTCTATTGGCTGATGCTGCCCACATCTGGATTGGGTCTTCCCTCTTTCGTTCGTGGCTTACAAGTCAATCATCCAGACACACTCAGAACTGTGATCCATGCCTCCACTACCTGTTTCTTAATCCATTCAAATTGGCATCACAATTAACTAGCACATAGGACTTGGCTTGGTGTGGTCCATGTTTGCAGAGCCTTAGGGGTTTCTGCTTAAGGGCATTTGGCAAGGCAAAAACCAAAGGCAATGGTGTATGCACAGTTCTACGGTTTCTCCCCTGCACAAGGAGGCAAGGGCAGCTGAAATCCAGCCGATGCTCAGTACCCAAGTCCTGCCCCCTGGGTACCTGTCTGGGTCTGTGCGGGATTCCTCTTTATACTCGTGAAAAGTACAGCATGGAGTAGTGGCGGCCCGGAGAATGCTCACCCAGGAGCTTCTCCAGGGCAAAGATTGTGTCCTCTCCTTCTATTCGAAGAGTCCTGCACAGAATTTTAAAAGACGTAGGGAGTAGACGATGGGCCAGCCATTCCTTGGGTATTGTGCTTTCTCCTGTCAGGCACTGTCAATCTTTGCAGTGCCAGCCATTCTTATAGACATGTAATGGCATCTCCTGTGGTTTCAGTGTTCGTTTTTGTATTGATTAATGATGCCAAATTCATTTGCTTTCTTGTCATTCCTTTGTTCTGCTCTGTGAAGTATCTGTACTTGTCTTTAGTCTATTTTTTAAAAAATTGAGTGGCTTATATTTTTATTATTGAGCTGTGAATGTTCTTTACATATTTGAGTGCCAGTCTTTTGTGAGGCATGTTTGGTGAACACTTTCACCCACAGTATGATTTATCTATTCATTTCCTTAACACTATCTTTTTTTTTTGTACTGGGAATTGAACTCACAGCCTCACGCTGGCCAGGCAGGCACTGTGCTGCTGAGCTATATCCCCAGCCCCTTAACAGTATCTTTTGATAAGAAGCTTTCACTTTATTGGTGTTTACTTTAGTGTTGTTTTCCTTTCCTTTTCTTTCTTCCCTTCTTTTTCTTTTTTCTCTTTCTTCTTTTCCACCTTCTCCCTTTTCTCTACCTGTCCTCCTCCTCCTACTGTTTTCTGTGACCTAAGAAATCTTTGACTTGGGTTGCAAGGGTTTTCTCCTAAAAAACATTACAGTTTTAGTGTTGTATTATGTGTGAAGGTCTGAATTGGTCACAGTGGCGCAGGCCTGTAATCCAAGCTATTCAGGAGGCTGAGGCAGGCGGATTGTAAGTTTGAACCCAGCCTGGGGAATTAAGTGACTTGGTGAGATCCTATTTCAAAAAATAGAAAAAATTTAAAAGCCTGGGAATGGAGCTCAGAGAAAAGGCCCTGGGTTCAACCCCCAGGATCCAAAACAAGCACACAAATAAGTGATTTAATTAAAAAATTAAAAAGGCAGGGATATAGCTCAGTGGTAGAGTACTTGCCTAAGGTATATAAAGCCCTGGGTTCAGTCTTCAAGGTGAAAAAAAAAGTCTGTCATCATCTTGAATTAGTTTTTGTGTATGATTTGAAGTAGGAATTGACATTATTTCTGAGATTTTTTTTCCATATGGTTATCTACTTGTTCTAACATCATTTGCTGAAAAGAATTTACATTTTGTGCTAGATTATCTTGGTGACTTTGTTGGTTATTAAGTAACCTTGTAAGTGTGGATCTCTTTCTAGGCTGTCTATTCTTTTTCATTAATATATTTGTATAAACTTTTGCAAGTATCACACTAACTTGACTAATGGGATGTGACTTTAAAGGGATGTAGGGTAATAGATTGGGGGAAAAAGGATGTAGGGAGTAGCAAATGGGCCTACTTTTTTCTTTATTCTCAGTATCATTTTAGAGATTCCAAGTCCTTTGTATTTTCATATAAATTTCAGAATCAGTTTGTCAAAGTTTCTGAAAGCCTGCTGGGATTATGATTATGATTGCCTCAACTCTGTGAATCAATTTGAGGAGAATATATATTTTGAAAACATTGAGTTTCATTTATTTAGGTTTCTAAGTTAATAATTTTCTCTGTAGAGATCTTAAACAGCTTTTATTAATTTTGTTCCTAAGCATTTAATGTTTCAGATAGGATTAGAAATAGAATTCCTTTTAAAACTTCGTATGCCTCTATTTTTTTCTGGGTTAAAAAATAGAACTGTAGTTGATTTTTATATATTGACCTGATAGGCTACGACATTGCTAATAAGTTTATTCATTCATTCAGTGGTTTAAGGGGAAGTTCCTCAGGATCCTTTATGTAAGCTACCATCCATACATAGCGTTTTACTTTGTCGTTTTCAATCTTTATGTCCTTTATTTCTTTTTCTTCTTTTATTGTCTAAGACAGTGATCCTGTGTCACAAATGCCACAGCAGGCTGTTTGTGACATTGAAAGCTCTGAAAGATTCGCCATCACTAGCCTTGGGCCTCCAGTGCAACACTGAACAGTAGTGGTGAGAAAATACATTATCAACTTGTTTTTGATGATGAAAGGGCTGTGTAATAGTCTAGCATTATCATGAGTGGCCACTGGACTTTGTGAAATGGTATTTCTGCTTCATGAAATGATCACATATTTGCTTTCCCTATCATTTTATTAATATCTGGGTTGCATTGATGGTTTAAACATGTTAAATCGCTTTATTCTGAAAAAAAAAAAACTCACTTTGTTTGTTGTCTCTTGTACATGTTTTCATATTTGACTCACTAGGAGTTGAGGATTTTTGCATTTAGGTTCATGAAGAATGTTCTGTAGTTTTTTCTTACTGTGTTATCTTCATTAGTTTTTTGGTATCAAAGGTATATTGAAGGTATAAAGTGATTTAGGCAATCTTCCCTTCCCTTCTGCTTTTAGAAAGAGTTTGTCCAAATTTGATGTTATTTCTCTCTGAAATATTTAATAGAATTCACCAAAGAAACCATCTGGGTCTCTGGAATTTCGTATGTGAGAAAGTTTTGATAATACTTCAACTTGATAATACTTTTAATAAGTATGGGCTAGTAGCATTTTTTCATCATGTGTCAGTTTTACTTTTTCAAGCGATTATTCTATTTCATCTAAATTGTCAGATTTATTGCCATGAAGTTATAATATTGTGTTATCATTCTTTATATGTCTACAAGATCTATGGGGATTTCCCTGATTTTATTCCTGAGTGTATGTATTTTTTTTAAGCTTGGAATTGAACCCAATTCAATTTATCTGCCCTCTCATACTGTGTTATATCCCCAGGCTTTGAAGAATTTTTTTTGTTTAGAGAGAGGGTCTTGCTAAATTGCTTGAATTTGCCATCTTCCTGCCTCTGCCTCCCTGAATGCTGGAATTGCAGGTGTATACCACTGCACCTGGCTTTTATTCCTGGTTTGTGTCTCCCTTTTTCTAATTTAGTCTAAGGAGAAGTTTATCAGTTTTATCGATATTTTTTAAGAACCAACTTTTAGCTGTGTTGTTTGTATGCTGTTTGACCTTTTTCAGTTTCATTGATTTCTGCTGTGTAGTATTTCATTTCTTAGTATTACAGTGTATGTCTGCTGGCAATAAATTAATTTTGTTTTTATTTGTCTGAAAATGTATTCTTTACTTTCATTATGGAAGAGTTTTTTTTCCCCTGGATATCAAATTCTGGATTGATATCTTTTTCTCTTTGCACTTTGTGTGGCTCCATTATTTTCTGGTCTTCATTTTATTTGATAAAAAGTTGACCATCACTCATATTGTTAATCCCTTGTATGGAATTTATCATCTTCTTTTCATTTTTAAAAGATTTTTCTTTACTTTTGATTTCATAAATTTGACTACTATATATATATGCCCTGGGGTTCGCCAAAGTTTTTGTGTTTGTTATTTATTGTTATTTATTTTCTTTCAGATGTTGAAGTTTCTTTCAACAAATTTGAGGATATTTTACCGTTATTTCTCAAAAAACCTTTCCTTCATTCTTTTCCTCTCCTTCTGGAACTCTACTTATATGTACATCACACCTTTTGGTGGTGTCCCACAGGTAACTGAGACTTTTAAAAAAATGTTTTCCTTCTATCTCTTCTGATTGGATTATATTGATTGATTTTTTTAAAATCACAGGTTCTTTCTTCTGTAATTCCCAATACACAATTAAGTCCATCCAGTGAATGTTTTATTTCAGATGTAATTTTGAACATAATTTTTGTTGTAACTTTTTATTGTTCCTATTTACACACAGAGATTTATTTGCCCTTTCACTATAAGCTTATTTTCTCTTATATCCTTGAATATAGTTTAATTTACTGTTTTAAAACTTTTTGTCTGATAAGTCTAATATGTTGGTTATATTATGATCAGTTTCCATTGATTGCCTTTTTGTTTTACATATGGGGTACTAGTTCTTGGGGGTTTTTGTATGTGTGTGTGTGTGCGTGTGTGTGTGTGTGTGTGTGTGTACGTACAGACTTGTGCATGTATGAGAATTTTTATTGTATTCTGGACATTGTGAACAATATGTTCTATAGGATTCTGTTATAGATTCTCTGATGGGATTCAAATTTCTGTTTTAGCAGGCATTAGCAGGCAATGAACTTGACTGAACTCAAATTTCAAAATTGATCTTAGCTATGGTGAGCAACAGCTGAAGTTTTGTCTAATTTTTTTTAGCCTTATGACTACTGTATTTAGCTCTTTGGAGCCTGTCTTGTACATACATAGTTCTGAAGCACTGAGAAGTTTATAGTTTGTGTTCTTTATTTGGAGTGCCTCCTCTGTGGCTTTCTTCTTTTATTGATTTTCCTCTTCACTTCTCAGCTGTGATAATATCCCTGAGCTTCACCCTTTGATTCCTCAAGTCAGGAAGACTGAAGGTTTCTATCTGCTTTCTAGAATTTAGGAAGTGCCCTTGGGTGAGATTCAGAAGCCCTTGAGTGAAAACCAAAAGCTCATTAGCGTAAGTTACTTCTTTCAAGGTTAGATACCATCCAGTTTCTATCTGCTCTTGACTGTTTCCAGTGTCTTTAGACTGTTATACTTAGTCTCAAAAATATTTTCTCCAGGCTTTGTGTTGTTATCTGAGAAATAGTTTGGCCTTATACAAACTTCTCTGTCATTGCCATGTTAGTTGTCTTTTGACTTTGTTTATGGTGTTTCTTTGTCATGAAAAAATATTCATTTTTACAAATGTAAGTTTATTAATATTTTCTTGTGTTGCTTCTGGATTTTATGTCTCAGTTAAAAAGCCTTTCTTCCCACTCAAGTTAATGAGAAATACATATTTGTTTTATTCTAATGTTCAAGTGGTTTTCTTAAAACTTTTTACATTATTTTCCTAATATATTTGGAGTTTATTTATAAAGTAAGAAGTCTGAATCTTTTATTTCTTTATAAAAAGTCAATCTTTGTCCCAACCTTTATTGTATTCTAAATTTTCATATATACTAGAGTCTATTTTAAGCTTTATATTAGTTTGTCTTTGTATTCATTCACCAGTACCTTGCTATTTTAATTACAGAGACTTTAATGTATATATTTTAATATATTACTAGTCCTGTCTTTTTCACTGTGATAATTTCTGTATGCTTATATTTTTATATAAAATTTAATAATTTACATATCATATAGTTCACCTACTTAAAGTTTGCAAACCAATATTTTTTAGTTTATTCATAGGATATTGAAACCATCACTACCATCACAAATTTAATTTTGGCACTTTTTGTCCCTTCTGAAAGAAACCCCATACCCATTATCAGTCATTTCCTATTCTCTGTTTTATGCTCTCCTGGTCTTAAGATAGTCACTAATATTTCTGCTTCTATAAATTTGCCCATTTTAGACATTTTATATAAATATATTCATACAATCTGTGATCTTTTATGACTGGCCATATAAATTCTAGTGTCAACTTACCTATCTTGATAAAAAATGCTTGTTGGTGTTGCTACTTTTATTGACATTTCATTACATTTATAAATTAGATGTAGAGTTTTCCTACCCAAGAACAAGAATTGTTTTTCCATTCATTCAGATCTACTTTTCTGTCATCAGGAGCTTGAAGTTTTTCTCATTTAGATTTTGTACATTTCTTATTGCTTATTCTTATATACTGTATTTCATTTTTATTGCTATTTGTAAATGGGATTTGCTCTACCATTATATTTTCTAACTAGTTATTGATGGTGTAATGAAAGCTCTTGCTTCTAAAGTGTAATTTTACCTTATTTTTCATTGCTGAATTATTGCTGAGTTAGTTGTATAGATTCTCTAGGATTTTGCAGGTACACTCATATCTTCTGCAAATAGAAATAGTTTTTCTTCTTCTTTTGCACTTCTCTAAGTATTGCATATCTTTAAATGCTTTCCCATCAGCTACAACCTGAAATAGGTGAGACAGAGATCATTCTCATCTTGTTCATTATCTCAATAGAAATGCCTCTAATGAGAGAGGAATCCTTTCATTACTATACGTACTCTGAATGGCTTATTTTTGTTTGTTTAATGAATGAATGAATTTTTATTCTTCTGCTTCTTGGACTAATGATTAACCTCAAATCTTTGCTTTGAATTAACAAATCTATTTATTTCATAATGCCCAGTGATACTAGAGTGCATATAGTTGTGTTACAAACTATATATTAATACACCAAATCTGTCACAACATCTTCAACTTGGGCTACTTATGCTTTAAAATATTTTTGCTTACATACTTCTTTTTCTAGCATCTCTCCAGTGAACTGACGCAAGAAACTGGGGTGGAAGGCGTTGGGCTTCAGGCTGCCTACTAATATCAGGTCCTGCAGACCAATCTAGGCCTGTGTCCAAGGCAAAATGACTTCTGGGGCATGAATTTGGAAACAATTCCCTTTTTCTTTTTCATCTTTTCAGAGGTTACCTCTTTTGAGGTTTGTGCTGCCTACACTCTGGGGAAGAGGCTTGAGGGATCCAAGATCTAGTTGCAATACAAAGTAGGTGGTCATTTGGGGTTGGACAAAGTCTCAGGGAGAGATCCTTTTGCTCCTTAAAAAAGACAGGTATAAAAAATGATCGAACAATCAAACAATGACAGCACAAACTGTTCTTTTTGATGAACTAACAGAGATTAGTAGTACAGTTATCTATCTTGCACACATATACATGCATGTAGTTATATGTGTATACTTGCATACACGTAATCTTGATTGTTTGATCATTTTTTTATGCCTAGATCTTGTAAGCTGAACAACTACTTCTAAGATAACAATGTACAATGTATTAACTAGTGTTGATTTCTTAGTGGTTTTTTTGTTGTTGTTGTTGTTGTTTTTGTGGCACCAGGGATTGAACTCACAACCTTGTGCTTGCCAGGCAGGCACTTATGCCACTGAGCTAGATCCCCAGCCCTTGTCTTTTTGAGACAGGGTCTCACCATGCCATTCATATTGGCCTTGAGCTCACTTTGTAGCCCAGGCTGGTCTTGAACTCACAACGATCCTCCTGTCTCAGCCTCCCAAGTGCTGGGATTACAGGTGTGAGCCACCATGCCCGGCTGACTTCTTACTGTTTTTTTAAATTCTGTATTATTTCTATCCCTTTTTCTGTTTTGCTTTTTAAAATTAAAAAAAAAAAAGCAACCATTGCCACAAAAAAAAAAAAAAAAAGGACAGGTATATGTGAGCTAGTCAAACAACCAACTGGAATTGAGATTGCCGTACACTGGCAAGCCACACAAATGTCCCTATCCTCCAGCATCTGATTTTGCTTTTTAATTTTAAGGAGAATAAAACAAAGCAGTACAATGAGAATAACCTTGAATTTCAAAAACAAGACAGTAGGAAATCAACAATAGTTACTATACTGCACACTGTTATCCTCCAAATAGTTGCTCAGACTACTAGATACAGGCATGCAAAGTTAGTCGAACAATATAAGCCTACGTTGTTTCTTTACTTCAGTTGCTATCACTTCAGAAATTTCAGGGATGTGACTGCCAATTTCTTTTTTGTCTGTCTCCTGGACTTGTTTTGGGTGGGGCTCACTGTGGGGAGTGGCTTCTTCTCCTTAGGTCTGTGGGGGCTGGTTCCCAGGGTGTGTATGTGTGTGTGTGTGTGTTTCTCTCTGCTTGGTGGCTGGTTCATGGGGTGGTGGGGAGGGAATTGTGTAAAGGCCTTGAGAGGGGAGAGAACATAGCTTATTGGAGGAACTGAGGCCTGTGTGGCAGAGGAGTGGGAGAGGAT
Source organism: Cuniculus paca (assembly GCA_004365215.1). Taxonomy (NCBI): domain Eukaryota; kingdom Metazoa; phylum Chordata; class Mammalia; order Rodentia; family Cuniculidae; genus Cuniculus; species Cuniculus paca. The sequence continues at coordinate 6,767 of RJWT010016109.1, read as the reverse complement.
AGACTGGAATAGAAGTGTACTGGGGAAGACCAGGATCCCTGTAAACCATAGCAAAGACTTTAAATCTTACAATGAGAGCTGTAAGATGGTGTTAAAGGGATTTATGGAGGGTCTCAGTAAGTGATCATTCATGCATTTAAAAAAGTTTCTGGCTGGAAGCCAGGCATGGTGGTCCATGCAAAAATAACCAAATAATCAAATAAATATTTTTGTTTATTTAAATGAGTAAAATACTATCTTTTTGGTATTTTTTGGAAACAATTTATTATGGTACTTACTATGGCAGTACAATATGATCCAGCAATTTCCTCCTGTACGTATACCCAAGAGGACAAGTGCTATGTCTACCAGAAGACATTTGCTAGACTATTCATAAATGCCTTAATAGTAGATAAAAACTAAAACCAAACCAAATTCTCATCAAAAGTAAAGTGAATGCATTGGAATATATTCAAGCAGTGAAATACTATATATCAACTAGAATGAACAGTCTGTACCTGCTTGTAGACATGTGGATGATCTCACAAAAAGTGAGTGAAAAAAATCGGACACAAAACAGTACTCATGTGTTCATTAGTGCAAGTTTCCAGAGCAGATGAAAGGAATCAGTGGTGTCAGTGGTTAGGGAATAATGAGTGGAAAGAAGCATAAGGGAACATTTGGGGGTGATATTCTACCTCTTGATCTAGTGTGAGTATCCTGGTTCTTTTCTCATTATGGTTTTTGAACTTTTCTGCATGTACATTATACTTCAATAAAAGCTTATTTTTAAAGTAATAGTGTTTGCTGAATTCCAAATGCCAGGGAATGAGGAAGTGACCTTTTTCTTTTTATGGACCTTTGGGAAGGAGGTTGCTAAAGTTGAGAAAATTCTCAGTTACTCACTACACACCTGTCATTCCCTTCCTCTCCTTTGGACCAATAAAATCATTGTGCCAATGTGAATCAGAACCTAAGTATTCAGTACTTGCATTTCCTTACATGCTTTGAATATTGCACCATCAATTACTCATTTCTAAGTAGCAGAACCAAGACCTCATAAGAGACTCCTGGTAGACCCCTCTGTTTTCCAAAGAATGTTGTTCTTTCCTGAGCCCGTGTTGTCAGGACTTATGGGTTGGGTATTACGATCAGTAACTGTGTTTCAGGTGGAAGAGCAATTTCAAGCGTCCCACAGTCCAGTATTTAGTAAAAGTCCCAAGGTTGTGGGATATATCCACAGCCCTGCCAGCCGAGGATTATTCTAGGGCTGCAGCAGGATGGGAAAGCTGGTCCCTAGACTCTGCCTGGGTCCTTGGCCTGTCACATTGCTGTCACCTAATTGCAGTCCCAAGGTCAGATCATTAGCCTGCTCTTGATGACATTCACTCTGTGACATAGTGTTTGCTTTATAGGACCCTCAAGAAAAGAAATGTGACCTACTTGAGAACAAGAACCTGGCACTTCTCAGCATGCAACTTATTTTTATCTCAGGAACACTGTGAACCGGGTAAGGTTCTCTGTTCTGTGCTGGAAGTTTCTTAACACCAAGTGTGAGTATTAAACATGTGTAGAGGACCTTGTAGTATGGATGCTTATGAATTGTTGGTCCCATTTTGTACCTCTATCCTTGTTCCATTCTTTTTTTTCCTTCCGACTTCTAAGTTTTTTGTGTGTATGGTAGTGGGAATTGAAGCCAGAAATGCTGAGCTACATCCTAAGCCCTTTAAAAAATATTAAAAATTTTTTTTGATACAGTCTTGTTGTTTCCCAGGTTGTCTCCAGCTTGTGATGTTCCTACCTCAGCCTCCTGAGTAGCTGGAATTACAGGTATACATCACCATGCCAGAGTGTTTATACTATCTTGATGCATTTTATGTGTCTTTTTAGCTTGGCATTCAGTGGTGTGCTAGAATCTGCTTGTCAGATATGGAATGTTGTCATCAGCTATTGTGGGTCTTTGCTGTAGTGGTCATGGAAATTAAATGAAAACAATAGTATGAAGCCGGGTGTGGTGTCACATGCCTGTAATCCCAGCACTTGGGAGGCTGAGGCGGGAGGATCACTCTAAGTTTGAGACTAGCCTGGGCCATAGCACCAAAATGAGCTCAAGGCAGCCTGAACTGCAAAGTGAGACCCATCTCAAAAAAAAAAAAGCAACAGTATGAGTTTACAGACAACAGCTTTAATCGAAAAGTAAAAGAAAATGGTAAGAGATTTTAGCTCTTAGGAGGTAAAGGAGAGGACAAAGATCAAGTGACTCCTTAACAAAGGAAAGTAAGAAAATACTTAAAGGACTCCAGCTTGAGCAGCCAGAGACAGCAGCTCTGACACAGAGGATCAGATTGGCCCACTCACAGAAAGATGAGGCCAGACTTAAGTATTAACTGAGGTGGGCCAAGGTCTGGTTGATCATTATCTCAGTTCTGATTTCCCTAGTTCTGGAGCAATCTGCATGACCTGAAGAGCAATTTGGTTCCCATGCAATGATCATTTCTTCTTAGCAGGGTGATTTCATCATGATAGGTAATCTGTGGGGCTCCCTTTTTTCCTGGAATTCAGGTGACTACACATTTAGGACAATGGCTGCAGACTTCCAGGTATCTATTCAGGGAGGGGGTCTGGAATTGAGCAATGTAAAAGCTGATAATTAGATAGTCCTGTAAATCCTGAAAATTACTTAAGTTACTCTCAGTTTAGCAACCTTAGTCTCAAAGGGGGATGAGATAGGTTAGGTAAATTTAGGGTAAACAAATCTTGTTTTGCCAACTTTTAAAAAAAATGATTAACACATCTGTGTCTAAAGTTTTCAGGTAATACATAATATAAAATGAAAGTCAAACTTTGTTTTGCTGTTAGTTATCTAATGGGTGTCTGTAGGCCCAAGGAAAGAGCCGTGGCTTTAGCAAAAATCACTTTTAATACATTCATGATGGGGCCATAATTTGTATATCTCGCTGCTGGGTCGCTCCGAACCACCTGTGGTTCAAGTTGGCCAGAACATGTTAGGTCCCCAACTGCCTCAGAAGAGAACACAAATCATGCTTTTAATGAGTAATAAGAATAAGCCCGGGAGTTTGTTTTTCCTCTGTGCCTATGGTGATCTCTGTGCCAGTGTGAGTCCCTTTTTAAACAACTTAGACCAGCCAGAGTGGAAGTGTTTACACCATAGATATAGGCAAACACTACAAAATAGGTCTCTTTTTTTCCTTGCAGGAAGCTAGTTTACCATACCACTATAGCCTTTCTGGAAAAAGTTAAGTCTAAATAGGTGTGTTTTGAAAATGTATTATGAATTATATAGTTATGTAAATGTTGCATATTATTCAACCTTTCCCTTATTTTTAGGAACAGTGGCATTGTTTTGGGTCAAAATGTTTCAAGAATGATAAATCTATAAGATTGTTTTTACATATGGAAAAGGAAATTTCACCTGAAATATGCTTGCTAGTCAATTTGGCTATTGTAGTTTAGCTATCCAGTAAAGGATGATATTGATGTAGGTGAACATGGTGAAAGTTGGTTACATTTTTGTTTGTCACATTTTAAGCTGTATTCTGGAAAAGCTAAGGTTTTGGTAAATCTAGCAGTATTAGAGGCAAACTGGTATCAAATGCAATATGTGATGGTTGCTAAGGGACCATTCAATGCAAATTAGAAGTAATAATAGCTCTGGCTTAAAAGGGCAAAGAATTAGGGCTGAGAAGAGATATGAATCCCTACAGAGGACAAGGGTTTTGCTCCGACAAACGAGAATGTCTGCTATGCAGCTCCTCTTTCCGCTTCTGGTTTGGGCAAAGAGCCATGGAAAGCTGAGGACAATCAGGGCTGACAAGATACTACCAGGACTTCAGAGTCCTCTGATATCAGACAAATCAGCTTCAGTGGAATTAAGTACAAATAACTAACAATTAGCAATAATCCGTATGTCAGATAAACCTCACTGGCTATTGATACTGCCACTGAGCAAAGCTACAAATAACTAACAGAAAGCAAGTTTGTTATCTAGAATTGATAACCTGACAAACCTCAGCAATAGCATGAGAGAAAAGAGAGAAAAGTCCCTGACAGTAAAACAGCAATGCTGAGTCACAGACCACAGTACTGAAGGCAGTCCGATGGGGCCCCAAACCTGAAGATCCCCAAAGCCATTGCAGCAGGATGACGTGGCTCATTGACCACAGGAAGAGCTAATAAGTATGCACTTACTCTAGGCACACCACTGGACTAATGAACTCTACTTCGTATTAGCCATCTAATCTCACAACGATGAAAACACAGAATCATACAGAGGCACCTAGGGAAATTGCCCAAGAAACCCAGAGAAAAGAGCCAGAATTCGAGCCTCTGTTCTCACCTGTTCAGATCATAAAGGATTTGTCTTGTTGGGGAGGGTCTGGGGTACCCGTGATGGGCGATCTGTGAGCAAAGAATGATGATGTAATAACTGTGAGTCAGGGGAGACCAAAGGTAAATGGTGGGATTGGGACTGGAGAGGAGACCTACTGTCTTGAACCAGAGAGAGACAGAGCCCACCTAGAAAAGCTGTCATCAACTGGCCCCATGGTCCCATGCATTCAGGCTGTTGCTGAGGGTTGGTGTTGTTAGAGGTAGCCACAGTGTTGGGATTTGAAGGGTTGGGGTGATTAGTGATAGGTCCAGCTAAGATTACTGGATCCTCCCCTTTAGTACTTCAGACACCACTGCATTCAGAAGAGCCAAATCGGGGCAGTTTTCTAGAGGACTATGCTGAGTTGCATGTTACATACATGGCCCTGTAATCCAACAGTCAGATTATCATCACATAATCCATCTGGGCAGGAATTGGAATAGAGATTCAGAGTCCTGGAGACAGTCAGGAGCAAAGTACAAGTACCATACAAGTACCAAGCTAGAGTTGAAAGAGAAAATGGGAGTCCCTATGTAAAGGAAAAAGAGTGAGCACAGAAAATTGGCTGGATAAGCACTGTGGTTTCATTATAGTTTGAATGTGTTCCCCAAGGCCTCATGTGTTGGAAACTTGGTCCCCAGCACGGCAATGTTAAGAGGTGGTGGCACCTGTAAGAGGTATAATCTATGGGAATTGATTAGGTCACTGGGGGTCCTGCTCTAGGAAGGAACTGACGTAGTTGTAGGGGACCCAGGTTAGTTCTCTCAAGAGTGTTCTGAAAGAGCAAAGCTAACCTTTCCCCTGACTCTCCAGCTTCTTGTCTCACCATGTGATCTCTCCCTCTTGTACTCACTCCCGCCATGATGCCATTTGTCATGAGGCCCTCACCAGAGCTGAGCCAATGCCACCATGATGACCTCCAAAATGGTGATTTAAGCAATCCTCTTTTCTTTGTATCTTACCCAGCCGCAGAAACTTTATTATATGAATGAAAAATGGCCTATGACCATGAACCAGCCTTGGTTTTTCCTATGAATTCCATCTGTTCTTCTCTGAGGACTGTTGCTATCAGAGTGCCAGACACAGTGGTTTTCACTGACTGATAAGCATTTTCATGTGTTGAGGCTGGGTAATTATGGATGAAGTCAGCACCCAAACATAACCCAGGGATGGACCTCGTTATAGCTGAGAAACTCTTGGGTGCCACAAGATAGAGCCTTAGCCTCTGCAGGGGCCTCTGGAGTTTCCAGGTCCAGCAGCATCAAAGGCACCCTCTGGCTTCTGAGAAGTGAGAACACATCCTGGAACTGGTGGGGAGCAGCATCCTCCCAGAGGACCCCTGTCTTCTCAGAAGTTTCCTTTTTTTTTTTTTTTTTTAACCGATAACAGTTTTATTGAGATGTAATGTACATACTACCACAACTTTAAGCATACAATGTAGTGGTTTTTGGCATATTTTAAAAATTATTAAATTACTATACAGTCTAGGGCCGGGGATCTAGCTCAGTGGCCTAAGCACCTGCCTAGCAAGCACAAGGTCATGAGTTCAATCCCCGGTGCTGCAAAAAAAAAAAAAAATTACTATACAGTCTAATTTTAGAACATGTCCATCATCCCAAAAGGAAACTTCTGGCTTATTTGCATTTATATCCCATTTTTAGCCCTAGGCCTAGGCAAGCATTAATTTACTTTCTGTGAACAGTTTCATATGGTGATGAAACGGGAGATGTTTTGCAAACACAGCTTCTGTTGTGCACCTGGGGTGAAGCAAAACATAGACAAGTTAACTATTTTTGTATAACTTGATGTTCAGTTGAAAAAATATAAGATATTTGGTAACTTTAAAACACTAAAAGATAAATCACCATCTTTTAATTCATATTTTGTGAAATAGTTCAGAAGCCTTGGCTGACTTGAAGGCCTAAGCTTTTATGCTGGTAGATAATTGCAGAGTTTGAGAAGTAGAGTTAAGGCTTGAACTTTTTTTTTTTTGTTTTGCTTATCATTTTATTTTTATCTGAAATTGCATGTTGCATGTCATTGCTTTGACTTTACCCTTGGGTGTAAAATATGAGCTATTACAGTGTAGACCTAGTTGGGTTTTTGTTTTTTTGGTTTTTTTGGTCAGTATTGGTGGTTAAACCCAAGGCCTTGGTACTGAGCTATGTCCCTAGCCCTTTGTTTGCTTTTCTGTTTTCATTTTAAGACAAAGCTTGCCTGTTAAGGAAGTCAGTCCAACCTTTGGACTTCCCAGATGCACTTGAGTCTTCTTTCTTTCTGTGGTATTAGGTGGTTGACTGTGGATCATTCTCTCTCCTTTCCCTGAGCGCCGTTTGCTCGGGCAGTTCTCCCCTTTTCCTTCTATGTTGTCAAGTTTCCCTGTCTACAGAACCCTCTG
>RJWT010016108.1:0-20089 GCA_004365215.1 Cuniculus paca | reverse complement strand
ACACCTGTAATCCCAGCACTCAGGAGGCTGAGACAGGAAAATCGTTGTGAGTTCGAGATAAGCCTGGGGTACAAAGTGAGCTCAAGGCCAGCCTGAATGGTATAGTAAGACCCTTTCTCAAAAAGACAAGGGCCGGGATCTAGCTCGGTGGCCTAAGCACCTGCCTGGCAAGCACAAGGTCATGAGTTCAATCTCCAGTGCTGCAAAAAAAAAAAAAAAAAAAAAAAAGAAAGAAATCAATCAGTTATAGAAAGGGAGAGTTTGGCTTCCCTTTCCTCTTTCTCTTCTCATATGATGCCCTCTGCCATGATATAAAACAGTACAAGAACCTCACCTGACTTGATTCCTTAATTTTGGACTTTGTAGCCCACAGAACTGATAATCATTTACCTAGTCTCTGATATTCTGTTATAGCAGCAGAACACAGACTAATACATTCCCTGGGACTGCAGCAACTTGTAATAATATGGCTCTGAGCCAATGCTCACAGTATAGGCAATGGCATCCTCTCACAGTGCTCCAAATCAAGTGAGATAGGGCACATAAATGTGTTTGCAAATTTTCTGGGATACAGCCAGCACTGTGGGAACAAGAAAGGGTTGATGAGGACATTAACTTTACCATTAGATCCACATGCTAGTTGGATAGATATCTAAGTGTTAGTTGGACAGACATCTAAAAGCTATTCTTCAAGTTACTGTTTATAAAGATTTCCCACGGCAAAGAGGGATCACCAGGTTATAACCTGTTTGCACACTTGCTCTACTGTATTACAAGAAATTGTGCTACATCTGTTTGAGATATGGCAATAAACTGAACATCAAAGCTTGAGTCATTAAAGCACAAAATGATAAAAAGTGAAGACATCTGGCTCTTAGGGTACTTACTTTTTCTTGGTACGTAATTTTTCATTGCTTTTAAAATTATGAGAATATCTTGTTAGAGATGCATGAGTAAAAATAAGTACCAAGTAATTGGAAAAATTGTTTCATATGGACTCATGGGACAATCTCTGTTCTTACCTTTTTTCTTTGAACATCTCTGCCCAGACATTCACACCCATAGCAAACTAAGAACTACTCCACTGGGAGAGTCTGTTCTGTGACAGTAGAATTCCCCATGGACATATTCTCATTCTGCAAACTCAGGTCAAAACCCCAGCCAGAGTGAGCTGCTTATCCCTTTAGACTGCTTATATAAACTTATTTCATAGGAATCATCATAATATTGTTTTCATGATTTTTAGGCTTTTACCTTTCAAAAACTTGAGACCCTGTGCCTCATTCCAGTGTCTTCTAAAGTACTCAGAACACAGTTATTCAAACTTTTTCATTAGCACCTAATTATGTGCCAGGCACTATTCTAGAGGTTGTGGGTATTATTAATGACCTAAGAAATAACAATACCTGTCCACACAAAACATACATTGTCATAAAAGCAGATAGGCTAGAAAGAAAGTAGGTAAATGGCTGGACCACATGCAAGAAGATGAAAAAATTTTCCCTGAAAAAATAAGAGGGAAAAGGATGAGGAAAACTGAGTTTTAAACTAAAGCATGCATTCATTTTAAAGGCTAAGGTCAGGGGAGGCCTTGCTGACAGAGAGGTAATTGAATAAAGACCTGAAATAAGAGGAGCTAAGACACAAGGTGTGTAGGAAACGTCTTTCAGGCATAGGGAAGAGCTCTGAGGCAGTGGCAGATCTGGTGGATGGAAGAGGGGACAATGGAGAAGGCAGACATCACAGGCTAGATGAAGGGTCTTTTCCTTTGAAAAACAAAAATGGAGCCACTGGAGGGTTTATGACTGTCTTGTGAAGCAACTGCAAGAAAGAACAGATGCAGGGAAACCTGAGAAGAGGTGGCTAACCATGATTTGTGGTGAGCAAGGATGGTCTTGGGCCAGGGGAACAGCAGAGGAAGTGGTGAGAAACAATCATATTGAGAACTTACTTTGAAATTAAAGATGTCGGGCATGGTGGCACATGCCTGTAATTCCAGCACTTGGGAGGCTGAGGCAGGAGGATCACTATGAGTTCAAGGCCAGCCTGGGCTACAAAGGGAGTTTAAGGCCAGCCTGAACTGCATAATGAGACCCTGTCTCAAACACACACACACACACACGCACACGCACACGCACACGCACACACACACACACACACACACACACACGCACACACATTAAAGGCATCATTACATTTGGGCAAACTGGATGCAGTGTCAGAAGAAAGCAGTCAGTACGAGTGCAAGGTTTTTTAACTTCCCAGGTTTATTATAGAAGATTCAAGTTTGCATGTATGAACTGTGAGATATTCTGTGGGACTCCATTTGGAGATGACCACACAGTCTGAGGTTCAGGGAAGACAGAAGAGCTGGAGATGTAAATTTACTCACATGCAAATGTACTGAAAGCCAGCATGAGATCACCAGGGAATCTGGCAGAGCAGATCAAGGATATACCTGGGGGAGTCCAATGTTTAGAGATTGGGGACTAAGGAGGAAGAAGTAACCAGAACTAAGGAGATACAGTCTGAGAGTCAGAAGATTAGGGACCATGTCATGTTGGGAGGTCAAGTTTCTTTGAGAATGGCCATGAGAGTTAGAGCCTTCCGGACACTCTTTCAAGTTTAAGAAAGACAGCAGGCTTCTTGTCAGCTTTCATGTGCCACAAGGACTCAGGATCCTTAGGGGGCTCTGCAGCAACTACCAAGAGCACTTTGAGGAATCTAGGAGTCTACATTCAATCTGTTCTCATGGGAGCAGACCAGGAAAACAGTCTACCCAGTGATTTCCACATTGGGGCAAGGCAAATAGCAGGTTCACAGGAGCATAATGCTATTGTTTCCCTACGCAGGTTACTTCCCTTTGCCTTTGATTTTTCAACGAGTCCCAGGAGATATCTTTCCTACTCCCTCTTCAAGAATCATCTCCGTATGAGTCTCCCCAAAGATGGCGGCATGCTCCTCTGCCTCACACTGAGAACCGTGGTGAAGATATGAAAGAAAACCAGCTCAAATGGTCCTCTCTGTTTTCTGTGCTGCTCTTTAACTAGTGCCCCAGCCCTTGGTTCCTTCAAAATGTTACCAAGTCCTGGGAAGATCTTTGCTCTGTGGCCTTGTGGGTTGAGGCCACCCCTGTCCACAGTCACTCAGTTGATCCCTGCATACAGCAACTCTTAAGAACAGACAGTGTAAGCTTCTGTTCCAGTTTTGCTTACTCTTCCTGACTGAAAGTGATCAAATGAGATGAACATAGATATTAACAGAATTAAGAACATCGCATTTTTCATTTGATACTTTGTTAAATTATATTGATGGAAAACAACCCTTATGGATAGTAGAACAATGGATCAGAAACAATTAAATATAAAACAGGCTCCTTTATAGTGGAGACGCCAGTAGATTTGATGGATAAATGGTTTTGACTTTAAAGGAGCAGAACTAGATTACTAAAATGGTAGATTTTGTGTTAGGTGTTCTTATCACATTATACAACAATTTTTTAAAGAAAATAAGTAAAGGGACGAGATTAAGGGTAAAGTTTAGGAATTTGGAAAGAAAGGAGTTGTGGGAACTTTTAAGACAGTTGCACAGAATCAACAGGTAAAATAGAATGTCTTTTCAATGAATTGCTAACATTATCCTCAAAATAAACAGTGACAGGTAATGTACATTAAAATACTTCTCAAGTAACATCCTGTACTAGGACTATGACAAATAATGAAATAGATTCCTTTTCCTTAAAAAAAGGTTTGTGGGCCTATAAAAATGCAGAATTACATATGACCAATTAAAGTTTTTGCATGATTTATTCCTTTTCTATTGTCCCCCGAAACAAACTGTAAACCCAAAGGCAGAGATCTGCTTCCTTTTGAATAGGTGAACAGATGGATGAATGAATAACAAAATAGCTATGAACCACTCAAAGTATTCAGTGTTTTACAACAGACAAGTACAAAAGTGCTTCAAAAGACAATGGAAAAAAATATTAGCCTGGAAGATCATGGAACATTTCATGGAGATGATACTCGCCTCGAGCCTTTAAATGATGAGTACAAATCCCACATGGAAAAAGAAGGAGTTTTTTCAGGCATCCCCAGTAAAATAGCTGAGATGTAAAGAATGTTTCATAAAAATGCAGAATTTCCTTAGGAAATACTGTGGTGATGAGATTGGAAGAACAAAAATTGGGGGAGAAGCAAGTGCTGAGGGAAAAAAAGAATTTTCTATTATAGGGAGCAGAAAATTAACCAGGAGGAAGACCATGCAAGGACAAGATTGCAGTGAAAACATCACCAAAGAGAAGTGGAAAGGCAAAGAGAAACTTAGAAGATAGGACTGACATATATCACAAACATATACTATTAAAAAAGTGAAAATAAAAAAAAATGTTTCCTTGGTCAAGAGAGCACCAAAGAAGCACACCTTCAAGATCACCAACTGCTGATCTGTTTCAGAACCCCCAGAACCCAGGAAAGTCATTAATCCAGAGTTCTCTCCGTTACATGAACTAGTCAGATTCTAGTAAGGGTTATAAAAAATCCCAGTCATAATGTTGTAGGGAGTCAATCTGCCAACATTGTGCACATATTTATTTAATTATACATATTAAGCAGAAAACAGTTACAAAATGTTGGAGCCACTGTTTGCAGTCAGATAGCATAATTGTAATGGGTATAGTTTACTTAAAAGACATCAGGAAGTGACTGCTCTTCCTGAGATTTAAGTTCATGCATTCTTTCAAAGAGGGCTGAGGAGAAATAAGAAATGGTGTTACATGGTCTTGGGTTGTACTGGGGATGCTCAGGAGCATATGAGGGGGAGAAGATGGGGAACACAAGGAAGAACTTGTGAGATGCCTGGGCAAGTGGATAGGAATCTCAGCATCATCTGTCACCAAAACTGCAAGACAGTCATGAGACATAGGAACTGACATAGATTTAGGATTTCGTTGAAACACAGTAATTAAACGCTCCAAGAACACAACCTAGATGGCTACTAAGTCATCGATGAAGGCATATAAAATGGTGTTTAAAAAGTGTCCTTATCCAAATTTCCAAATGATATAAGAAGTAAATCGAAGAAAAATCTGCTTGACTTCAAACACTTCCAAAAGGTGGAAACAAAGCACTTATCAAAGCATGTGCTTTTTGTTTCACTACGATCAAAAGAACTTGTTCTTTATTCTGCACCTTTTCACCAAACATAAATGAAAATGATCCTTAGCATTCCCCAAGAATTCCCAGGTCAAGATAATTCCAAAGAAACCCAGCTTCAACTTTTTATCAACCTCTGCCACTGAGCAGTAGCGATGAAGAGAAGAGCTTTGCTAAGTAAGCAGTGAGGTCTCAGCTACGGTCTCCAAAGCTTGAGCTTCTCCAACTTTAATATGCACCTTAATTTCTTTTAGGTCTTATTAAAAGGCTAAAACAGTAAGTTTGCCATGGAGTCTGAGCCTGCATTTCTAAGAAGCTTCCAAGGATGCTGTTGCTACTGTTACTCCGAGTTGGACAGCTTGAAGGTGACCTTTCAGCCTCAAGTTGGAAGTGATTTTTTTTCTCTTGTTCCCTGCAGCGCTTGGCCTATGTCACCACCAGTGATGTAATTACATCAGTCTCTGGGTTTATTACTGATGCTGCTAATTCTGTATCCACTGAAATACCTAATACTGCGCTGGAGCAGAAACAGCACTGGGTGGACAAATAACTGAAAGACATTCATTCACAATGAAGAGTGGCAAATTCTTCCATGTAAGATGATCTATGTTTCAAGAAGAAGAAAGCTCATTGGATAAAAACATTATCTCTGGAGGCGAAATTTAATAAATCTTAAAGGATGCAAGTAAACCCTCACATGCACCCCACAGGGATGAAGTTTTATCACTGATTTCTAGAGATGCTAGTGCCTTAAACTCTCAACTTCAGTAACCTTTGGTTGACAGAAGCCACCAATATTTTTGTGATAATATTTGAGTACAGAAAGAAAAAAGGTAAAGAGTATAAAGCACCTTCCCTGAACTCAGCTCATGAGTTAAATGCAGATAGTGCCATTTGTCTTGACTGCCTCATAGGCTTGTTGCACGCATGCAGTTAGATATTGTGCACATTCTTTCAACAATCCATTCAGTACGCACCTATTAAGAGTCCACTCAACAGCGAGTTCAATGCTAAAAGCTAAGAGGCTATGCTAATACATAAATACAGACAGCATTACAGATCATTGTGTTTTCTGGCTAAACAACAAACTCCTTTTTGTGTTTATTCTCGTCAAAAGCTTCCCTGATATGTTTGGAGGTACATTTGTATCCTAAGTACAGTGCAGTTAACATAGCATAATCTTCCTAGAGTACTTCAGTAAGGGGCAGGATTCACAGAGCATCTGAGTTACTCAGAGGTATGGACCAGGAGGGTGGAGGAGGTCACCAGCTGGCTGTGCATAATTCCTCTCCTTTGCATGGACACCGCTCTTCTAAAATAAATCTGTACCATCAGCTAACTGCATTGGTTGTCACTTTGGTTTCCCCCACACAGCAGATTTTTCTTTAAGTGTCAGTTTCTTGGGTTCTAATTTACAGGTTTGGCCAGAATATGTAGAAAAGTATATTACTAGCATGAATATAGTAGAGATGCTACTAAGTACCCAAAATGTGCTGCAAGCCCTCTACGTAGACATGAAAGTGATGAAAGGAAAGAAAAAGTTTTCTCTGTTCTTTTATCCAAATTCATGATCGATTTGGGAAACATCTATGATTAAAAATAAATTTCTGTTCACTTTTTTCCTTTAGTTATCTCCCAACTTTTTGGCAATAGGTAAGTACTAATACAATCATGACTTCTCAAGGAAACTTTCTTCTCAAAAGAAGACAGAAATTGGAAAGTAAACTATCCAGCATTGCAATATTTAACTAAAAAGGACTGAAGTAAATGAAATAAAATAGAAAAAAAAAAAGCCACCTGAATCTGTGAGTCACAAACTGATGAAATGTTATTCTTAAATATGTAACAGCTCATCAAATATTTAGCAGGTTATAAGAAGACATAAGAAGATGTCAAATGGGGGGTATTAAATGAAGTAAAAATAAAATGTAAAAACAAATATTAAACTTAAAATTTTCATTACAAAATTTAAGCCAACAAATTGGTAAGTAGCAATAAATCACAAAAGGACTGATGTATTTAAGAGCCTTGAATTCATTTGTCTCTCTAAGGACTCACATTGGAAAGCCATTCTGAGGCCAGAATATATTTTCCTAATTAGAGGAAGGGGGCTTGACTGGTATAAAACATTTTGCCAATGCATGAGACAATTACCAATATTACTAAATGCAATAGCATGAGGTTCCGATTAGGGATAATAGTAATAAAAGGAAAAAGCAGAGATAATTCAGTGGTCATGATTTAGAAAGATGGAAGAGAGCTTTCTCAATACCACCTGTAACCTGAATTGTGTTACAGGAAAGACTAGAAATGCTAATAAGGAATATGATTAAAGGTGGGCCTGTGGTTATAAATTGCTTTTTTAATGGTGATGATAGTAGCTGACACAGAGTATAATAAGAAGATGAGAATGTCAGTATCAATTTTTATTAGTGCCATGAACAATATATAGTATATTTAAATTAGCTTCATTTGTATTAGTATTTTTGTAAGTAGTCTCTTGGGAAGTAATAACATATCTAATGTATTCTAAAAACAAGGACTAAATAAAGTTGCCGATGTTCTCTATAAAATAGCCACAACTTTTACACCAGGGAAAATACACTGCATTTCCTCAGGATGCTCAGAATTCAGGCCCATGGTTGTGATTCTCGATCACAACAAATTTAAATTTGTAGTAAATTGGAAGAGTAATTGTAGAGAATGGATGAATATATATACAAAAGTTACATAACACTGGAACAGACACTAAAAATATAAGCTTTCATATAGATTAATACTGTCCCCCCAAGATATACATAGTATGTTAATTCAATTCTATTTCTGGGTCAGTTTAAACCACTGAAGAAAAAGATTGGCATTCATTCAACCTAAGCGCAATAATTCTGTTTAACATAAATAATAACAAAATTTTAAATGGTTGGTTAGTAATTTCTATAAACTGGTTTTTATTAAAGTAAAATAAGAAATTTCTTTTTGAATTTTCCCAGCAATTACCAACTTTCCAAATTGCTCTATTAACAAATGGAACATTCGACAAAAATAATTTTTAGAGAATTAGGATAACAGGAAATTTTATTTTTAAATAAAATACAGTTTTTGTTCAAATTTCAGAAAACAAAAGAGTTGAAATATAAACTATAAGGTTTAAAAAGTGGAACTTTGAAAATTCACCTGACCAAGGTCCTGAGGAATGAAATACTTTTGATTTACATTTCAAACAGTGTGATCTAAGAATGAGAGAAAAGATAGCCTGGTGATTGAAAAACTGGCCTGAGAGTCAGAAATTTGGATTACTTAATAATTGTGTACCCTAGGGTCATTTACATAAATCGTTTATTTTACTTTATTCCTCGGAAAATTGAAATAACCAGTTTCACCCTTATGAGGCAATTGTGAGTATTAAATGGGATAACTGAGTGATCAAGGAAACTCAAGAGTACCTGGCACATATTAGTCCAGTTTTTAATCAGTATATATGATAATTAACTTTCTTTATAAGGTCTTATAAGAGAAATAAATGAATCTGATGCTGGATAAATAAAAGTGGGTTGGGGGGAGAAGGGAATTAAAATGTACTGTGTACGCGTACTAATCCTTTACAGTGAATGTAATCATTATGTACTGCAAACGTGTACTAATGAAAATTTTTTAAAAAGAGTACCTGGCACATAAGACCTTATTAAAAATTTCACCCATATATTTGCTTTATCTTGAGTAATTCCTTTCTTTTTCTCTCCGAATTATATATTTATTCTTAGGTCAATGCATGTGCATTGATTCCTTGAAAGTTCTCTCTTTTTTCTAAGTTACATATCACTAAAAGGGTCCCATTTTTTGCCTTTGAGCGGTTTGATTTCCTAAAACAACTGACACAGGTCAGTCCCATGATGACAGGTGAGTCAGCCCCTTGGTCACAGGCACACCAAGAAGGCATCACAGGTACTGAAAATATCTGACATATCTTGAGCACTGATCACTTTAAACTTTTCTTTTCTTTTTTTTTTTTTTTTTTGCGGCACCGGGGATTGAACTCGCGACCTTGAGCTCGCCAGGCAGGCGCTTAGACCGCTGAGCTAGATCCCCAGCCCTAGCTTTTCTTGATCCTTCTACAGGGCAGCAAATTTACAGCAAGAATTTTTTTTTTTTTGGCGGAACCAGGGGTTGAACTTGTGACCTCGTGCTTGCCAGGCAGGTGCTTATGCCATTGAGATAAATTCCCAGCCCTTTACAGCAAGAATTTAAACAAATCAAATAGTTGAACAGTTTGATCTTGCTCAAATGTGTACTCTTTTCAAAGTACTTCCAAATTAAAAATTTCAATGATGATATTGATAACCCAGGTAGGACCATAGAGGCTCTTCTAGCAAGCTCCCACAGAAAAAAGCATCAGCATGAAGTCTAACAGGTATACCACTGCACGGGTAGGCCACGACTGGGCAGAAAGAGTCCGAGGCAACAGGGGAGGGGATCTGACAGTTTGTGCTCCAGAGAACTGGACACGCAGTTGTCTGGAGAAGAAACTCTGGAAATTGTGAAAGTGTGCTTCCTGGACAGCAGGTATATTGAATATGGTTCACAACCTTCATTTTCCAAACATTTCCCTGAGGAACACAAATAGATCATTGCTATTTTTAGAAAGGTAGACTGAATAGTGACTTTGGAACTTATTGAATTTGTAATAGAAAGCCTAAAAATAAATGACCAAGGGTATCATCTTCTTCCTAATGGATACATTTGTCCTAGTCTTAAGCATGTGCTTTTCTTTTTCAAAATGTACTTTTCAAAAACTAAAACCTGACAAAGACTCTGTACAAAAAAATTCAAATGGAATGTATGCTACAACACATAGGGTAGAATTTTTCGAATATTGTGAGGCATAAATATCAAGTTAAAGCATCTAAGGTAGGAATGCATTGACCCACTCACAAAACCTATTTGTCACATTATCTTCCAATGTATAGGTAAAGATGCATAATCAGGTGTGGTGGCACACATCTGTAATCCCAGCACTTGGGAGGCTGAGGCAGGAAGACTGCTGCAAGTTCAAGGTCAGCCTGGGCTACAAAACGAGTTCAAGGCCAGCCTGAACTGAATAGTGAAACCCTGCTTTAAAAAGACAAAAAAAAAGTCATATATATATATATATCTCCACCTGATGGAATTAGTTAATTATTTTAAACAAAAAAGTAGTTAATTTAGAAGTGGGTAATCCATTAATCACTGATGACAGTTCAGTTCACTGAGACCCCATGTAAAATCTAACCAACATACAAGATATATAGGAAGTGTGTGGGGGCCAGAGATTTAGCTCAGTGTTGTAAGCACCTGCCTGGAAGTGTGTGGCAGTCATAGAAAAGTGAGAAATCACTCACATTATGGCAAAATGTTGTGCTGTATGGTCAGAATATTACATCAAATTATTTTGGACCCATATAAATATGGTTGGTTCTCTGCTCTACTTCTTTCCTGTGTAGACAGAGCATGGGTGAAATAAGCCCTTTGGCTTATTCCTTAGTCTAAAACAAGGATTCTGAGACTTGAGAAATCTAAATCATTGTGATAACGAAAGGCAATCAATGAGAAAGTAACGTAGGGCAGACCTTACCTGAGTTCCTGGATTAGAGAATCCATCGGCACTGCAGACAAAAACAGAAGTAGATGAATTTTAAAACCGAATGATGGAAACTTTTCATCTACTTAGAGATAATAACCGAAATAAACATTTAGTGCAGACTCTATTCGATTTCTCACTGGGTGGATTGATCATTCCCTTATTCTCATCCTTTCAAGGTGAGAGGACAGCTGAGTATGTCCTGAAACCCACTCACTCTGGGTTCAGTGCCTTGGATGGCTCTAGGTCCTGACAGTGATAGCTTCGATCTTTCACATACCTGTCTTTAGAGCTTCATTGCAAAGTTATAGAAATGCAAAGGATTTGCATGGACTTTACAATGAAACTTACTTTTGCTTTTAATAGGAAATCATTCAAAAGAATTAAGTTTTTTGTTTGTTTGTAGTACTGAAGGTAGAACTCAGGAATTCCTACATGCTCGCCAAGAGCTCCGCCTCATCACCAAGATTACATATTGAATGAGACTGAACAAGTATTCGGATAAAACTGGCAAGGCCTTGTTATGTGAATGAATCCCAAGATTTTATTCCAGAAGCTTCCTACACACAGGAAAAGAGGAATAAGATTCAAACATGTCGATATCAACAACCTTTTAAAAATGAAGAGCTTACAGAAAAAAGAGCTTTGTTTTTTCTGACTGGAAAGCTGGGAACTAAAGGAGTTCGTGTTTATAAATACCTGCCTACACCAAGGATAAGCAGCATATGGAGGGAGACAACAGGTGGTTTTCAAGATTACTCACGCTTCATGAGAAACTGTCGTTTCTCTTCTAGAAGAACATTTTGGCTCTATTTAAGGGTATGCGTGCGTGTGCCAAAAGAATTCAAAGTCCAAAAAGAACTGCAAATTAAAAGCCCCACATTTTAAAAGTATGATAGAGTAGTGTGTTTTGAGACATCAATATAAAAGATTCGAAGTACTCAAACACAATCTTTAGAATCCTGATATACACAGCAGGCAGGAGTTTATCCTAAAAATGAAACACACCCATTTTCTTAAATTCATACTCTACTGAGAAATTGGCTGCATGAAAACTTAGTCTCTAAATCTACATTTCACATGTATGACAATAGAATGTGGTTAATTTAAATCTGGGTGTGATGTGATGGTGTGTGTCTATACTTCCAGCACTTGGGAGACCAGAGGAGTTCGGCGCTGAGCTACCTAGAGAGTTCAAGCCTGGCCTAGACGACTAGCAACATTTTGTCTCAAAAAACTGAAACAAAACAAACAAACAAACAAAAATAACGTGTTCACTTTAGGAGTAATGTAAACCAAAACTAGAAAATACAGAGCAAAGCTTTCATTGGAGTAAAGTTCTACATCGTGTACAGCATTATTCTGTATCTGGTCTCATGTCTAGTGATAACCATTGGTAACATTTTAACTGAATAAATCATCTTTTAATACATTAAAAAGTTTATTTACTTTGAAAATATATATATATTCATGAACATATATATATGATGTAACCATATATATATATATATCTATATATATATATAGATATAGATATATATATATATCTCAAAGTGTTCTGTTTGGTTAGCCGCTTTCACTGTAAATCTCAAAGAGGTTGCAGGCAGCCAGAGTTAGCTCTTCCTCAGCAATATGGCCTCTGAGGAGGAGGGGGCAGCTACCCAGAGTGTTTTCAGAGACATGACAAACCTACAGTTTTCTACTTAGAATTAAGGGTCACCAAAATATAGCTAATTATAATAAAAGTTATTTTCTTTAAGGGATGTTATTGCCAGTCAATCCTGTTTTCCAGATGTTTAGATCATCAAGGGACTGTTTATATTTCAATATTACATTACCATCTGTTTGTTACAAAAAGAGAGGGATAACCAGCAAGTTAAACCTTCCAAACGTTACTTTGCAGAGCTGCTGGAAATTCCCAGCAGGGATAGTCAAAAACAAACATCATCATTTTACTTGAACTAAGTATAGATGGGGAGTCACTAAACCAGATAACATAAAAATCAAAACCAGCTTTGGCAATAAACTAACAATTCAGTCTTTTCCCTTGGTCAATAAAGGTCACTTCCACATTTTGAAACTCTCCATCAACATTCCTCCCTTGCTGAACCTTAGGATGTTTTGCATGATGTTCAAATCTACTCGGCATTGCATTTTGTAAAAATTAGCATCACACACCATTTGGACTTTCAGAGTCCTTTTACTTTTGGTTCATGATATTTTGTCTTTCAGTGCCAGCGTCCTGGTTTGATTGGAATGAAAGAAACCCCAAGGAAGTTGTAAGCATGATTACTACACACTAGGGACAGCGTACTGGCACTCCCATCTTTCACGGTGTAATGGGCACGGTGTCCGGGAACCTGCTTGGTAACTCACCCTCTGTTCCTTTAGAGCGAGTACACAGCATATTATCTTCAGCCTCTGCATCCATCTGTAACATGAACACAAAGTCCTGAGGTCAGTCCTTTGACATTGACCAAAATATGAAAACATAATTAGAAGTTCTGAAAGTAATTGTGAAAAACAGAGATGCTTTCCACGCTCTTGAATTGGATTCTGGCTCTACCAGGACTTAACTGTGACTGCCCTCGCATTCCACTAGTTTTAGAGTCACATCTATAGCTGTTGGAAATCAGAGAGAACAGCAGCAAGAGGGCAGATGTCCTTGTCCACAAGTGTTTTCTAGTGATTAAAATGCTTCTGGCATTATAAAGAGAGAAAAGCGATTGTCTGATCCACAGTGCTTGGGAAGGGGATGAAATCTCTAATGCCAAACTGAAAGATTTCAGACTAATCTACTAACCCCTGACTCCTTTACATTTCTAGACCCCTTTCAAAATGTATTTCTAAGTTAGCAAAAATGACTACCTGTCTAAAAAATAACATGAAGGCAAACCCTTGTAATTCCACCAGAATATATCATTGGAAATTTTGACCATCAACAATGTCCTACATTCACCCCAGAACTCCAGAAGAGCATGGATTATAATCATTCCATGGATAAGGTGAATTCAGAGTGAGGTGCATGTCTGTATCAAAATCCCATCATCACTAAAAATTTTAAAAGCAACCAAATAAGTTGTCAAAGGGAAGCAGAGACTTTCAAAGTCTCTTGTTTTCATAGGCTCTGACCTGACTACATCCGCCCATTTCACTCAATTCTGCTAATCATCTCCTAGTTTAATTCACTTCTGCACATCGTTGGAAGGAATTCTTAAATATAAATAAGTTGTTTTGCTGGTTGAAAATCCGAGGCAGGCAGAAGGCATGTTCCGTGGCTCTCATTCTTAAATCCTGACAGGGCAGGGAGGCGGGGTGACTGCATGGTGATGCAAGTCTCGTCTCTGCTCTCAGAGGCTAGGTTGTGATTGAAGGCACTGACCTGCCATAGACTTATAATAGGGGAGCAGGTGTGGCAATGATGGACTTTAATTTCCTTTAATAAACCTTTTATGTGCCACACTTTTACTGCCATTCGACGCTCTCCAAGGTCCTGCACATAATAGGTTCATTACTTTTGATTACTATAGTCTATTGAGACAAACAACTCCAGAACACACTATATATTATGTTCAGTTAAACCAATATAGACTATTTATCCATTGTGCATTTTTTTCACCTGCAACACTACAGACAAAATTAATGACAGCACTCCTAAGCTAAAACTATTAAAACCACCAGAACTCTTTTGTCATCACTTCATAATAAACACCATACCAATCTCTGAACTGCTTTTTAAATTAGCAAACAAAAAGTGTTCACTGCTTTGGGTGAACAGCAGTTGCTTTAGTCTAAATAAAATGGTTCATTGTTATGAATATTTTAAAACTACACAATAAGAGAAAACAACAGTAAAACAGTGGTGATTTTTTTTCCTGCTGATTTTCTTTTAAAACCACATGAATTTACGACAGACATGACATGGCCTGAGCTTAGGATGGCTTGGTTTACCCAAGATGGTGAGAACTGCCTAGTGAAATTCTCCTCCTCCCAAGAGCATCCCTGTTGGATACAAAGTAGCTCAACTCATGACAATGCCCTCCTTGTGCCACATAAATAACTACATTAAGAGAGATCAGTAGCAAGTGAGGGTTAAAATGATGAAACCTATCAAATATGTCTGAGGAAGCTACTCCCACAGGAGAGCATCCCTGCAACACAAGTCCATTACCCTGCCACATGGGTGCTATTAACTTTCCTTCCTCAGCCACTGTGAAAAAATCCCCCTAAAGGCAAGGGAAGGTTGAACTCCCTGAGTTTCTTTACCAAAACTCAAACACACACTACCAAGAGCACCAGCAGACACACAAAAAAGTTTCACTAACATATTTAAATGCAACCTTCCTCCTAATGGCTTTAAACTGAATTCTACTTTGTAATTCACTCTTGAAGGGTCTGGGTCTTGCTACCACCCCATGCAGCCGCCTCCCCATTAAAGTCATTGGAAGGATACATAAATATTCATGGGCCTCTTCTTGACTGTGCTTGGAAAGCTGGTCTCATAAGTGTATTTTGCTGAGCTATTGTTCTCTGGTTGGGGTAGCATATACATCTAAAAACTGATAAATGGGTAACTCATTTGTAAAATGAAGTTTTCAATTTAACTTGTGGGTCAAGTTGCAGGAGTGAAATGGATCAAAGCCATAATTTATAAGTCATTTGTTTCATCTTCCTAGTCTCCTTCACATGTACAGAACAACTCTAAATTCAGTGTCTCATCATCTCTGGCTAACCAGAGAGTAAGAATACTGGAAAACTAAAGCCCACATGATTTTCTTTTCAGGAGTAGACTGCTTTAACATTTATAAGATGGCTCTCTCTCTCCTCATCCATCTCAATTCAAAATCAGAGCTTTGTGGACTGGGATGTAGTTCAATAGCAGAACAGCTGCCTAACATGCCCAGACCCTGGGTTTGATCCACCACTGCAGAGAAAATAATCAAATAAATAGTAATAACAAAAATGAAACCAAAAGTTTTTTGTTCTCTAGAGCCTAGGGAATACAAAGTTCTAAATATTCTCCATTTGCATTATTCCCATGGACTTTAATAAGTTACCAATGGGTAGTTAATTTCATAAAATTAAACTTTATATTCAATGAGTACCTTGTTCAAGACATGTGACCTTAGAGACCGTAGCCCTACCTCACTATGTCTTGAAACCTGGGTGGGGAATAGATTATCATTCTTTCCAGTTCTTACAGAATTATAGAAGAAGCACACAGTTATGATGTGATTCAGGAAAATGATCTAAATAACACATACTGCAATATGAACAATTCTAGTTCTTGTTGAAAATTTTATTATTTTTCACTTGAAAAGGACACTAGATTATCTTTACTGCCCAGGTTCCATAAACTACTGAAAACTCAGCAGTTCATTTTGGAAAACTTACTGAGTTAGTTTGTATCTAAAAACAAAAAAAATTTTTTTTGGAAAACCTATCTTTCTCCAGATTTGTTAGGGCTTTTGTATACCTCATTTCATACTCGAAGAATGAAAACAATAAAAGATACTTTTTTGAGATTCCTAAAATGGATTCTTACTGACTTTGACAATCTAACTTAACCATACTGATAAGAAAGAATACTATAAGTGAACTTTACTACTCTTTAAGAAAAGTTCTGTTTAATCTATAAGGATGGACATATTCTGTATAATATTAATATAGAAATGAGAAAAAAGTAGTTTTACTTAGCAGTTCACAATAAAGCCATGAGCTTTTTAAAAATCTTCATGTTCTAGTTTTCTAAGGAAAAGAATAAATACAATGAAAATGGCAAGAGGAAAAGAAATTTGTAAAGTAAAGATGACCAAGAATCAAAATTTGGAAGAATGATGTACAAGAATCAGAAATGGAAGTAAGCAGTTATAAAATGAAGATGAAAAATGACCATAGAATGAAAATTTAACTACTAAATTGAATTTGGAGAGCTCCCATTTAACATCTTTCTATACTTACAAACCTATATAGAGAGGTACAAAGTGATTTTCTACTTACTTGTACTAGACCATCTTTTCTCACTGAAGCTTACATTAGGGACAATGAATAGATCTTGTACCTTCTTTTGGACTGAAGAGGAAGTCCCAGAGTTGCTTCTTTGTGAAAGGCAGAGATTCAGGGAGTGATACAGAGAACTCAACCTCAGTCTTGCTTTCATTCATGCAAACTACTTACTGGTATGTGGGAAGATTTAGTTCTTTTTTATTTGTCACTCAAAATCCAACTTTACCCTAATGGAAATAAATAAATAAAAACAATCCCTAACTCTCCAAGGAAATACATAATCACTTCTTACTAATTGAGTAGTACAAGTCTCTTGGTGGGGTTGAAGTTTTGTTTTCTGCTTTCAACAGAGCCCTACACAACAAATTCAATATATCTTTAGCATATATTTATAGGTAGGCTTGAGGTTCTTAATATTTGTAAGAAAAATCAGGGTTATCTTCACGTTTTGAGGGCACTCTGAAAATCCTTACACAATTAATATTGTCTAGTTGATATCTCCTGTAGGGGTCTCTAACAGAAATGCTCATGTGTTCAACTTGCAGCAGTTTCTCCTCTTTACCAGATACCACTGTGCTCTTTTCTTGAAACAATGTAGTTTTGTGTGCTGTATCACATTAGTTTTGTGAGGTGTCCTTCCAGTCATGAGGAACTTGGAGTGACAGTGAGATTAAGTTCTGTGGCTGCTAAGAAAAGGTCCTAGGGTCCTCATGAGGAATCGTTTATTCTCAGTGGATGCTTCCCTTACAAAACTAATTTTTTTAAATGACAAGAGAAATCCAGGAAACTGGAAGAAAAAAAAAAAAACTAAGCCTAGATAACGAAACAACTATATCGTGCCAGCATGTCAAAATAAAATTTGTCAGGATCGAGGAACAAAGAATTTGATATTGAGTGCCCTTTCTTTGATGATATTGGCCTCAGTTCATTCTAAACATAGTTTTGGGTGAGCCTAAAATGGTAACAAAGATGTTTACCTGTTACACAGAAAAAATTGGGGGAGAAATGAGCTATAATACTAATAAAGGAGAATGTTGATATACAGAGAAGAATATTGAGCTAGAATGTTTAAGTGCATGTTTTTCTCTACTATTACTTTCTTTTTACTTTTCTAGTTTTCTTTTCATACATCTTTTGGTTATTTAGAAGAATAGGAGTGTATTCAAAAGTAGGTTTTTTAAAAAATCTGTATTTTGACAAAAAGTGGCTTTTACACCATCTATGATGACATACTTATAATTTTCTGAACTTTCCATCCTTTATTCAGAGCATACCATTCCTGATATCAGCTCTGTTCCTCTATGCCTTTTATTGTACTGTATTTTGATTCTGCATAGAAAATTGAAAAGTTAATGATTCTTTTGACCCTGTCCCAATCTCTCTTAACCTCCATACCTACAAAATCTCAAGGAAAAAACAGATTCAATCCACTATCAGATTAATTACAGTTTTCTGGGAAATAGCTCTACCTGATGGCCACAGGTATACACATTACCAAAAGATCAGATTATTTGCAAAGGGAATTTTTTAGAGTCACTGGGAAATGTATGACAAGGAAAGAACTCTTCAACCTAAGATAAACTTAGGCAATGTTATAAGAAGGATAATTTATTTTGATTTTCTCTTCTGATTTCTGAACTGTCACTGCTTTTGTAGACTTCATCCTGTAACTTTGTACAACTGGCAATGCTGAATATAAACCAAACCCATATGTTTGTGTCCTTTTGCCAAACGACTCCAGCAAATAGTTCTATTATTCCCTTAGGTAACCAACGTGTGCCAAGGATTTCTATTAGTTGCTGTACCATGGCCTTAGAGCTACAGTTTTGTGACATTAGAGGGAAATTGCCAGCTTTATGTTTTAGGAGATTTAAAGAAAAGAAAAAAAAAGTATGTTCTCTTTAAGGATAACTTAGGGAAAGCAACACACTAACAGAGTCTTTAAAATTTTTTTTCTTGTTGAAATTTTGAGATCCGTCTGTTTTAAAATATGTAAATTTTAGAAAATAAACTCCTGCATATAAGCATACGTTATTTTAAATAGATTTTTTTCTCAAGGACAACCCAAGTCCTTACTTTTCAGTATTTGTAGGAATTGATTATAGAAACCATCTATAATGCTTTTCAAATTGTGCTTTGAATATCTTATTTGCAGTTAATCTTTAAGCAAACGAATTTGTAACACAAATGAATTAAAATTGGACCTTTAGAACTATTCTAACAATGAACCTTTAAGAGTAACATATGTGAACAAATAATGCATACCACTCAATATGCAAAAGGCTATGCAGGCTCAGAGGACTTCATACCCTTAGTAGTTTAAAATATTAAATTGATCGTGTTTCTGACAAAAATCACAATCCTAAACTCAGTGCTAACAATAAATTTCGATTTAAAGCCACAGAGGTGGAGCACTGTTGTACAGGAGAGCCTTTATACAAATTCTTTGATTTAATTAGTTTTTTTCTAAATAGTCTACATTTCAATAAAAAACGTGGCCCTACTGCTCTCTTTCTCCAGACAACTCGTATGCTCTGCCAGAGTGACTAAATGTCTTTGTCCAATTTAGTGAGAAATCCTGAAATTCATTCTGTTAAGGGGAAAAAAAATAAAAAAAGGAAAGTGTATCAGGTTGGAAAAATAAATAGATGAGCAAAAATAAACACTGAATGGACATTAAGCAATATGTTGACACATACCTAAAATTTGATTCGATTCTAGTATAAACAGAATGCAAAATTGTTATACTACTTGTCAATGAGGAAATGATTTTTACATTTTTAAAGATAAGCCAAATTCATTTATTGCCTTTATTGCTGAAACATAATTATTTAGGTTGAAAATTGGATGAGAGACTACTATTTTTGTTACTATTGCTGTTGTTGTTGGTGGTGGTGGTGGAGGTGGTGGTTCTGGTGACCAAACCAAGACACTAAGCAGGTACTCCACCACATCCAAGGCCCTATTACATTTGTGTATTCATTTATTATGTAGCCATGCTGGAGACTGAACCTAGAGTCTTCCCTTGTATGCTGGGTGAAAGGTTTCTGTCCTAATAGATTGCTGGACATTGCAGCAGCGGTGTAGCCAAACCACCAGCCCCTCCCTCCCTGATTATGGGTTCCTCCTAATTGCCAGAATTCCCACGTCACCAGTGCCCACCCCCAAGTGCCATCCCCTCTCATTTGGAATACTTTAAAAGCCCTGCGTTGTCTGTACCTTGTGGGGAAAATAGCCAAGCCACCTAGGCTGAACGTTTTCCCTCCGCATCCTTAACCCCTCCCCCAGTAAATTCTTCCCTTGGATAAATCCTGCT